>BQNB010000602.1:59126-121977 GCA_026074375.1 Tanacetum coccineum | reverse complement strand
TTCTTTGAGGGTAGAGTTATTAGGGTCTTCATCCAACTCAACTTGAACATTCTTCAATTTAGTTCTAGGCATCTTGACCTTTCATGGACATTCCTATTCTTCTTATTGAGATCTCTAAGATGTCTCTTCATATTCTTCAACCTTTTAACTAGAACAAACATAGCATACCCCTGAATAGGCTCATTCCATTTATCATTAACCAATTTATGAAACTCCTTCTTCTCCATAAGGTAATTCATAAATCTAAAAGCTCTTCTTTTCTTCTTAGTGACATCAGTAATAACAAGCAGAGAAGGACAATGATCACAGGTCACATATGGCAAGAACCTAGCATAGCAGGAACCAAATAGATTAAGAAACCCGCTATTACCCATAACCCTATCTAGCTTCTTCAAAATACCTTTATTAGGATCCTTCATTTTTTAGACCCAAGTAAAAAACATGTCATTCATAGCTAAGTCTTCCATATCTAACTGATCTATACAACTTCTGAACTCTCTAACACCCTTATAAACATCAGCAACACCTTTAGAGTGTTCATATGCATTCATGATAACATTAAAATCTCTAAGCATGGTTTATGGTCTACTATTAACCAAACCCATGTGCTTACTGAGATTATCCCATAACTTCAATCTATCCCTAGGCTTATTCTCACCATAAATAAAAGAGATAAAAAAACTCCTCTTATCATGGAGAAGCTTGACCTCAAAATGCATAACTTGGTCAGAAGAAGATAATAAAACAGCATCAATACTATCCTGATCCCAACCTACAGCAATCTTACAACCTTTATTACTATCCACAGAGTTGGTATAGTAATTCCAGTGACCAAAAATATTATCACAAACAGGCTTTACAACTTTCTTAATAAGCCTGGTTTCAATAACAGCTAACATACATAATTCATTTTTAGAAATTAAGAGCTTAATCTCATCTTGCTTAGAGGTGTCAGTCATACCTCTAATATTTCACGCATCAATTTGTATATTCATTTTAAAGAAGAAGAATATGCATCATCTTTATTTACCATGTCTGCCATAGAGGCATCCACAGTATTAGATACCACATTTTTGGTCATGAAATCAGATAAGTCTTCTCCCACTTCATCTTCCACACCATAACTAAACTTCATTCTCTTGCAATCCTGATTCTCATCCTGACCATCTTCAGCAATTCTAGCCTCATAAAACTCTAACATCTCATATGTCCAACCCTCTTTAACTTTATCATCAAGAGGCTTTTTTGACAAAATAAATAGCTCTACTTTAGCCAATTGTTTCTTTAAGACTAGTTCTTCAATTCGTTTAAACTCTCTACTATAAGCTGCATTATAAACCAAATCAAAAGCTTGGTTTCTAGAGGAACCAGAGTTTTCCATTTCTTCAACCACTTTATTCTCAGCTTCTATAGTGAAATTTACATCAAAATTATTTTTACTTGTACAAATGTCTCCTTCAAGTATCTTAATTCTGCTCTGCAATAATTCCTTCTTAGCACTTTTCTTCATACCATCACACTTTGTTTTATAGTACTCTTAAAGATCTTGAGGCCACTTAACTGATTCCTCTTCATCAATTGGGACTCCCATATCACAAGCCACATCAATATTAATTTTAATACCCTGCCATTCATTTAGTTTATCATCTTGTTCTTCATCAGAATGAGCTGAGAACCTATTGTTTAGACTAAAATTCTTTTGAGCAATATGTTTTACTTGAGTAGTTTGATCCTTTCTAATTTCCTTATCCACCTCTTATTTTTTTGTACCCTTCATATCAGATGACTTTTCTTTAGCCATATTCTTCACAGGAACATATCTATTCCCATCATTAACTTGCACATTACTGAAACCACCTCTACCATTAAAAGATCCCCTGCCTCTAGAGCTAAAACCCCCTCTTCCCATGTACATACCTCCCCTGCCATAGCTAAAACCACTAGCACTTTGCTGCTGAAACTGAGAACCTGCAGAGTCTACATCAGGTCTAGGAACTCTTCTACTAGGAACAGATTGCCACCCATCCTTTCCCTTCTGATCATCATGAACTTTAGTACTAGCATGAGTTTTAGCTGCAATTCTCTCAGCTTTTTCTTCATCACTCAAAGGCCTGCTATTGCAACCCTTAAAACTATGCCCAAATACACAGCAATGAGAGCACAAAGAGGGTTGCCAAGCATATTCAACCCTTAATTTCATTGTTCTATTTAACTTTTTGTACCAAATCTCCACATTATCAACAATTCCTTTAGCATCATCAACCTCAATCAACACCCTAGCAAAACTAGCCCTCCTATATCGCCTTTCACACATAAAAGTAGTCACTTTGTCCATAATAATGGGGGTTCCAATTCTACTTGCAATTCTGCTAATACCCTCCACATTCCATGCCTCAAGAGGTACATTGTAGATCTTAACCCATAAGGGTATTCTAACTGGCTCAGGTTTGTCAAGAAAAATACCTGCAACCCATCTTTAAACAAACAATGGCTTCTGATCAACAAGCCATGGTCTATTTTCAATAACATTTTGAAGCCCATTTTTTGATTTAAATTTGAAAAAATATAAGCCTCCCTCATTTACTATGATTTCATCTAACTGATAAGACCTCCACATCTTTTCGAGGTGACCTACAATTTCTCTATAACTCGTTTTAAACCCAACAAAATGCCCCACAACTGTTAAGCCTCACTTTTTACTACCTTCCTTAATAATTGGATCTATGTCCACAACTTTCCTACCCTCCTTAATAGTACATGGAACTAAATTGAGCTTATTATCACCCATAAAACTAGTACCCTGCACAACATTGCTAAATGACACAACCTTCTTAAAACTATTATTCTCTTGTATTTTAAAATCCTTTACACCACTAGACATACTAGTTTCAGTCCTACTATTCCTCTTATTCCCAACATTGTTATTACCCCAAACAGTACTAACTAAATTCCCAAGTAAATCCATATTTGCATCACTGGCCAAGTTGAAACTAGGGTTCAAAATAGGATTAAGCTCAACTGGTGGTGGCATCTCAGGCATACCATTAAAAATAATACCATTATCATAACTATTCTTACTTAAATTAACACTACTTAGCTCAGGAAACATAGCACTTACATTAGAGTTAGACTCATTGCCAAACACCCCCTTAACATCACCATCCTTCTTGCCTACTGTATCCCTGACCTCCTTTTCTTCCAAACCCTCTTTAGACACCAAACCATCTTTAGTAACATCATCCCCAGCCTCCATATTATCCTCTACATTAAACCCATCCTCCATTCCTTCATTAACAATACCAGGAAAACCCCACTTAGTCCTAGAGTGTGTACCAACCTCTTTAACATTAACTTTCCTACTAGATAACAATTTACCATGCTTCATAACCACCTTAGGCTCAGGGTTCATAGTCCTAGTGGTTTTTTAGCTTTCAAAGACTTATCCGGTTTCTTCTTAGGTTTTTTATGGGTTTTAGTGAATTCATTAGATTTGTCAATTGGTGGAAGTGGATTAGGTGGATTAGGGGGTTCAAGATTAATTTCTGACATGATTGATGTATAGATTTAGGTAAGAATCATAGTGGTTTAAGGATTAATATTGATTGGATTTAATAAGTGTGTGTGTACTGGGTGAATAGTGATAACGGTAATATGAAACGAATTTTATGAGATGAACAGGAAAGGTTTAACGGTGAAATATTATATCAATATGTGTATAATGAATAGTAGAATGCAAATCAAAAAACAAAAATAAGATCAAATGGTTAGATCAAATTTAGATGATGAATTACATGATAAAATGGGATGAAAATCTTAAAGAGAAAAAGTGTTTATTTGTTTACTCTCATTTTAAGAGTAAGATACCCCTAGAAAAACCTTGTGAGCCTTTCCTTTCATTTGTTAGACCACTTAATTTGTTTCATTACACCTTTACACCTTAGCTTACCCTGTATATTAAGTCCTTTAAATCGTGCTAGTGGTTAGTTTTGTGTAAAATTAATTAATTTCCTGTGTTCGTGTGTGTATTTCTTATCTTTTTTTAGGTCGGGAATTGCACAATGCAATGAGAATGTGAAAGTAGTTGTTGTCTTTTATTTTTTGTGTGTTTACTACTTTCACTATTATGATCGGAAATATTATCCATATTTATTATGATGGTGAAATGGTGAAATTTTACACCTTTATTTCGTTTTTGGTTTGTTTATTAAAAAAATCAAAAAAACAAAAAACATACAAAAAATGTAAGAGAGAACAAAAGGAGAAGTTTGTGAGATAATCGGTTCGTATAAAACCGATTTTATTATAATAGATTATTCGTTGGTACGTGCTATAAACCAACAATGTAAATTTTTGTTGTATATTATTTTTAGTCGGTCGCAAAATAAACCAACTATGTATTTTTTGTATCAAGTGGTTGAAATCGCCACTATTGTTGTACTATATTATGGATAACTAGGAGTTGGCCATTACGAGAATGCAAATTAGGTTGTTTTGATGGATCGTAAGGATGATGATCAAGACATCTTTGAGTCTAATTCATGTCAACCAAACAAAGCGTGAGTTTCTGTGTTAAAACGTGAGTTAGTCAGTGATTTGTGTCTTTTTCAAGCTTGTGGTCGGGAAAGTAGCTAGCAACATTGTTCTTTATTTTTTTGGACTTAATCTATTTTTTTGTTATTTTATTTTCCATTAATTATATATGTTTCCTATGCCTAATCCCTAACCTTTGGTTTGCTCGTATGAGGGAGTGAGCAATCATAAGTTTCGCGGTCATGGATTTGGGCGTGCATTTGTGGTTTTATCGCCCTTGTTGTTGTATTACTATTGGTGAAGATTACTTGATCCTATTCTTTAGCTTATTCGAGTTAAGGAGTAAGCAATCACACGTGTCTCGGTCATGGATTTGGGCGTGCATTTATGGTTTTGTCGCCTTTTTTGCAATATTGGTATAGATAGAGATTAAAAAGAATGATCAACCCTTAAGCCTTATCATATTCACCCAATTTACCTTTTTAGACTGGTTACTCCTTAGCTTTAGTGGCGGAGATGTGTATCCTTGCCAAGCTTACGATAGAATACCCATCACGACCGAGCAATTGAGCAAACTACTAAATATTGCCACATAAATTAGTTGAGTGATTTGAGTGTTTTTATTTCCTATTTTGTGAGGTGTTTGGTTGTGCTATTGATTGAATAAAATTGCTTAAAAGAAAAATCCTAGACATTAGTTTGGGATACATTTTCATAAGATAAATATAAAGTCTACTTGAGGACAAGAAGGATTCAAGTGGGGGATATTTGATGACATCAAATAACGTCACATTATTAGCATCATTTATATCAGCTATATTGCTCGTTTTACATTATTTTATATATGAATCGATACTTAATTACTTATATTTATGAATTGCAGTTATTAGCGAGTAAATGGTGAAAGTTAGTGAAAAGCACGCATTTTGGAGCATAAACTAAGAATTCAAGGAAGTCTACTGATTATCGTAACATTCTAGACAAATACGACGTATCCCAAGAGTTAGACGAATTCAAGACTATTACCTGACTTTGAAGAATACGTCGTATCCACATCAGCAGATACGTCGTATATGAAACCTTAGTCAACATCCAGAACAAGCTGGTCATACCTCAACACGTCATATTCACATCAGCAAATACGGCGTGTCAGTGCCCTGACTTCAGAAAAGCATACACGAAGAGAAGATCACATACGCCGCATCCAGAAGAGTACATACGCCATATTCAGTGGCGATAGATGATTATTCTAGAATATTATATTCGTTGAGCCTACGCCAAGTTACCCAACATGTCGTATCAAAACCTTTCGATACGGCGTATCGACCTTTTTCCATAGCTTATAAATATAAAACCCTAAACTCGGTTTTGAGTATTCAAGTGAAGCCCTAAACCACCAAGTTTAATATCAAACGATTTTAGAAGTTAAAGAAGTCAACAAAGTGCTTAAGATTAATAGGAAAATCACAGGAAAACCCTTGTAAGTTCTATACTCTAAATACGCGTTCAGTTTTTAGTATCGTTCGATTTCATTATCGTTTAGTTTACTTTAATTGTTCATCTATGACATTTGTATAGTTGCAATCGCTATCGGATAATACCTTTAGGTATTAGCCATGTTTATGATAATTTAATGTTTGTTTTGTTTATTTAAGATTGTATGCTTATTCGTTGTGAGTTGTTGTATGTTTATCAATTTATACTCGTTTACGTGTTTAAGTATGCGACTTATCATTCAACTGGATCAAGGAATACAAATAGAGCATTAGCTAGAGTCTGGTATGGCTCTTCATATAAGAAATTTATATATCTAGAGTAATAGGATCACAAATATTGACCTGTCTTTGCCCTTGGTTTATTGAATAGGTAGACTAGCAGGTAAACATTCTGATTCCTTGGGTAAAGATCTGGACAGTGGAATACAAGTATATAAAGAGCCGTGAAGCAGTAAGTTAGTAAAGTCTTGTTGAGCTAGGACTCGATGTGACAACCATGACTTGAGCAGGTTAGTCAAACTATTAGTGTTGACTTATGTATCTGTTGCAATGTATGGGTTATGTGTTATATGTGTTTATACGTGTTTATATGTGTTTATGTAGGATATGTGAGATTGGATAATCAATTCATTGAGCATGATCGTCTCATTGGGATTGGATTTGTGTTGGATTTTGTGGAATTCATTTCATTCACCTTTTGTGATAAGGAAATGATTTCGGTGATTGAAGCGGTTTCGCGTTAATTATGTAAGTAATTATATGTATATGTAATTTTGTGTTAGTGATTTAAGATAAGATTAGGTTTTAGTAGTTAGTATATGAGAGAAATGAAATTCCTATTTTTGAAAAGCTAGGATTAATAAAAATGAAAAGTTAATTATTTTTAAAGGTTTAGTAAAGTGCGTTTACGCAAAAACGTATACTCAAATAAGCTTAGGTTTTTATAAAAACTTAAGGTAAAGCAAATAATTAAGTAATTAATAAATAAATAAAAAATATTTTTTTTATACATGAATAGTAAAAAAACAAATTTTAGAAGAAAAAGAATTTTAAAAGGAAACAAACTCTAATTAGACATTATCTATAATTAGTTGGGCCTATAAATACAAAATAAAATCCCATAACCCCCCCCCCCCCTTGGTATCACCGGTCGAACAAAGAGAAATGAGGAGAAAAAAATTAGGGTTTTTTGCTTTTATGAAGAAATCAAGCTCTAAGGTAAGTTTTAATTAATCCTTGTTAGTTATTAATCATTAATTCATGTAATAATTATTATGATGGAATTAGGGTTTTGTAAAATCAGTAAATTAATGATGTTTAATCATATTGCAATGATTAGAGTTTAATTAGAAGCTCATGGGTGTAATTGGTTAGACTTAATTTGCGTTAGAATTTGATTTAGATTGGGGCAGAATTTAGGTCTGTGTTGTTTGGCTGATATCTCAATGATGGTAATAGCTTTTGTCAAGTTTCCGGTATCTATGACGTATCTCAAAGAGTCTAGTTTCCAAAACATCCAGCCTCGAAGGTTTTTGCGGTCGGGAAGTCAGTCAAACGTTGGTTGCAAGAAAAGTTGTCAAAACAGTAAATACGGGTCAGATTTAGGTCAGATTACGAGGTGTAAACCCCCCCCCCCCCCTTAATATTCGAATTTAGCTTAGACCTTTTACAAGATTTTATTTCTATGTGTCTATTAGAAATCCCCCAAAGGAGAGCTTCTAATTTAGAGTTTAAGTATGGTTTTTAGGTCAAAACGTTTTAGTGTGTGATCAGATCCGAAACTGAGTAGTTAAAAGTTTGATTTTATTTGAGGCACTTAAGAAGGGAAATAAATTAGTGAAAAAATCATGGAGTTAGTAGACTCATGATATTTAACCTGTAATTTTTGGTAGAAATTATAAAGCTCAGTAGGTTTGGTTTAGAAAATGGTAAAGTGAGGTCAAAATTCTGCGTTTTCGGGAAAATTGTAAGACTTTGAAATAATGTGTAAACGAATTGGTTAATGTCGGGCATGGTGTCGGGGTGACCCATGAGCCCTAATAAGCACTCAGGCATAAGAATAAGCAACTAGATTAAACTTAAAATGGCAAATAAGCTAAAAGCTACAAACTGATACACTATTGAAAATACTTTGAAAAGGAAAATAAGCTTAAATGAGCTTACTCTTTAAGACAGTAAAGGAAAATGGTTTAATCTACTCTAAAAAGCTAAGGAAATCTTAAATAAACCGAAATAATAAGCTGATAAGCTAAAATGAACCACCAGTACTAACAGTTTTAACTATCAGTACTAACTTGGAGTTAGTACTGCTAGCTTTAGTTAGTACTGCTAGTGAAAAATCCCAAAAGAGAACTAGCAGTACTAACTCTGGGTTAGTACTGCTAGTTGAAAATATCCCTTAAAGTTTTCAAGAATCATTTTTCTTTTCATACTGATTAAAAACAGATTATCCAATAACAAAATAAGACACTTATAATCAAGAATAAGCACTTAAATAAGCTGAATTAGTCTAACAGTATTAACTCATAACTAACAGTTTTAACAAATAAACTAACAGTACTAACTAAGAAAGTGATACAAACTATTTTTAAACTAACAACTAAGCAAGATAAGCACTAAACATACTGATAAAGCACAAATAAGTAAATGTAAGTAACAAATAAGCACTAATAAGCAGTTCTATAGTAAATAAGGAAAACAAGAAACAGAGGGACTTACAACACCCTTGCTCAAAACAGGGTCAAACAATGAATCTACAAGCTCTAGCTTGCATAAAACAAGCTAGTAGTGTCCATAAGCCCATCCAGAACTGGCTTATCATCCATAAAATAAGCTGTGGTGTATTTGAGAGTGATTTTCTCTTAACTACTTAACTTTTTAAATTTATTTAATTAAAGCAGCTTATAAACAAGCTGGTTTGAGAACTTTTTGAACACACAACAACACAATTAAGAAACTTAACATTTGGAATTGTAAATTGACTTAAAAACTCAAATTTGCATTAAAACTTGAAAGTGTTACAAAGCTGAAAGTAAAAGCTGTAAATGATTTAAGAACTGAAATAAGCTAAGATATATTGAAAATTAAGCTAAGATATTACAAGATTAAAAACTAACTAACTGGCTTAAAGGCTTACAAAAGGCTCTATTTATAGCCGAAGTCTTCTTCTTTTCGACTTCTTTCTTCTGTGTTTCTTTGTCGAGACAAAAACAAAGTGTGCTTGTTGTGTGAGGAGATTCTAAAACAAATCCCAGCCTTCAATTTCTTTTGTGCTTCTTTGGAGTCAATCACAGCCGTCGAAAATACTGGGATATGGTGTGGCGATTGCCAACATGGACTGCATACTGTTGGGGGGGGGGGGGTTGATAGAGGAGTGGTTGAAATGATTTATCTAGGGTGTTGAGTGTTTTGCAGGGAGAAGGTATGGGACGACATCCCTACTCTGCACTTGGGTTTTGTTTGGGCTGGAAAAGATAGAGTTTGGGTAGGTTAACAGCTTTGGCCCCTCATTTCTTATAACTTTGTTGCAAAACTTCGCCCGGTTTGCAATTTCGACCCTTGTCTTTTTTCTTTTGTAATAAAACTTGAGGTTTGGCAGTTTTAGTCCCTTAAGTTGTATTTTCTTCACTTGGTTGACTTTTGACTTTGATTTGACTTTGTCTTTTCCATTCCGTGCTCGGTTTTGTTTGTTTTTGGCTTTCTTTTTGTCCTTTTCTTGAATATTCGTTCCTGCACAATACAAATGCAAAACATACAAATACGATGTATTTTGGTACGTTTTTAGCTTTTAAGTCCATTTTTAATGGAAAATGGTATTTGTAATTAAGCACATACCAAGTCCTTATGGTTTGTTTGGTTTGCAAGAGTTCTTGTCGTGTTCGTTTTCAAGTAAATTAATATTCTGGTATTGGAATTCTTAAGGTATTTTGGAGTCTATTTTGCTATCATGATGTCTTTTTTGTCGTGAGTCATAAATTCCATTTGAAAGTAAGTTTGTTGTAGTTGATATCATATTGTTTAGGTGTTAAAGACTTCTTTTAAAAATAAATTATATAAATTAAATGCAACACGTTTTTTTTCAAAATCATCTTTTGATTTCTTTTATGAAAACCATAATTAAAATAAGTTTATGAAAATTTTATTTAAATTTATTTTTACACTTAAAATTATTTGCATTATTAACTAAGGTGATTCTATTGTTTTAAAATGATTGGTATAAGGTTATGAGGGAAAGTTTCCTTGGGTAAAAATCGGTTTTGGTACAAAGGTTCTTAATCTTTTAATTAATGGGTCGTGGTACGTGGTATTATTCGTTGGGGGTGTTTCTAGCAATCGTTGATGCGTTTGTTAGGTCGGAGGTTCGTTCTTCTTGTTGACGTTTACATTCGGTTGATTTTTTTTCTTTTTGGAATCGTGTGATTTTTGGGTCCATACCAATTGGTGCATGTGAAGTTTGAAATTTCCTCATGGCGTGGTGCTAGAGTTGATGTTAGGACGTATCTTCTGGGTGGTGCGATTGATGGTAGCGAAGCGAATGGAATTATTCGCGATCCCAAGTTGGAATTAGAGAGTTCTCGTTTTACTTTTGATTTAGTACCTCTTAGTTATGAGAGTGTTGATGTAGTCGTAGGAGAGAATTGGTTGTTGAGACATAAGGCTGAGATGGTATGCCACGAGAAGGTAGTTAAAATGCCTTGGTAATTTGGAGAGTGCTTAAGGTTCATGGAGAAAACGAACTAAAGAGGATACGAGGTCTCGTAGGAGTACCAAGGAAGATGAGTTGAGATTATGTGATATCTTTGTAGTATGTGAGCCCTCTAAAGTGTTCCTAAGGAATTAGTAGGTTTTACCCCTCGTCGTAGAATAGGATTTCGTATGGAATTAGTACAAGGAGCGACGCCGATTTGCGAAGGCTCGTGTCGTTTGACGTCTTTAGAAAGGCAAGAGGTGTGGAATGATTGCAGGAGTTGCAAGGTGAGGGTTGGTTCGAATGGTAACTTGTTGTGGGAAGCGTCTGTATTGCTTGGTAGGAAGAAAGGTGGGTAGTTTGGAATGTGCATAGATTATCTCGAGAAGAGTGAGATAGAAAATTCGTATGTGATGTCACCAATGGAGGGTGCACGGGGATGACGTAGCTAAGACTGTTTTTAGGATGCGTAATGGACACGTTGAAGTTTACGGCTATGCCTTTTGGGTTAACCAATGCACCAGCGGTTTTCATGGAGTTAATGAGCCGGGTGTGCATGGCCGTATATAGACAAGCTAGTTAACGTATATATACAGACGATATTTTAAACCGACCCGAAGTCTAAGGAGGAGTACGAGTCGCACGTGAAGATGATCGTGGAGTCACTGAAGGAAGAGAAGATGTACGTGAAGTTTTCCAACAACGTGGAAGCGGAGCAAAGAGGAAGCTATCTAGATGTGGAAGGAATCAAATGGGTAATGAGCCGATCTTGGCATTGCCGGAAGGAGCAGACGATTTCGTAGTATATTATGACGCGCGAAGCAAGGATTTGGAAGCATGCTTGGAAAAAAAGGGAGAAGGTGATTGCTTGTACGTCGCGACAACTGAGAGGTTTCTTATGAAAGGATTTCATACTAACTGGTAGGTTTTGCCTTATAAAGCTAGAGGCATTAAGTGAACGAGACATGGAGAGTAATCTATACGGATCATGAATGTCTCTAACACACTTTCAATTGGAAGGAGTGAACATGAGGCAAAGGTGATGGATGGATGTTATTTAGTGAGTTTGATTTCGAGGCCAAGTGCCATCTAGGAAAGGAAAATGTAGATGTTGTACCGTGGAGTAGGAAGAAGGAGTGAAGCCAATAATGAGTTCATAGATAGATGTTACACGATCGATCTAGGTTTGAGAAAAGGATGTTGGTGGCATAAGATAAGATGTCCAAAGCAAAGAACGTGTCAACATAAGATGTTGCGTGGCTTGGACCAACGAGTGTGAAAAGAGATGGAGAGTGGTTCATATTGGTTAGACAAGGTTTAGACCTCCATTTAGAGAGATGTAAGGACTTTTGCTATTGAAGAGGTGTATACAAAAGTATTCCTATCCAATCCTGGAGCGATTCGAAGTTGTGTGTGGTTTTAGGTTAACTAATCGATGGTTGAGTATCAAGGGTCTTCAGGATTGTTGCTACAACCTGAGTTACCCGAGTAGAAGTGGGAAAGGATAACTAAGGATATGGTTGTCAAGTTACCAAGTGTGAGTAGTGGATACGATGCGATTTGGGTGTAGTCAATGGACTGACTAAGTCACCCCATTCCTAGCTATGCTTAGGACAAGTATGGTAGATTTTAGAGGTAATTGGAATACTCACTTTCATGAAGATGAGTTTTTCCCTAAGGTAGGGATTATCATTCGAGTATGGATGTGCTTCATTTGAAGCATGGTATGGAAAGGAATGTAGGTTACCATTTTATGGGCCGTAACTGGAGAGAGTGAGTTGAATGGATCGAATTTGGTACAAGAAACAACCAACAAGATAGTGGTAATACAGGAAAGGCTTGAGGCAGCCAAATTGTTGAAAGAGTTAGCTTGGTAGTAGTGGGAAACTTTTAAATTAATGCTGGTAGGTTATGGGTGGTTGAAGGTCTCACCTTGGAGAGGTGTAGTACGTTTGGAAAGAAAGACAAGTTAGAACCGAGTTATGTAGGACCATTTGAGATCCTTGGATGGATTAGACCTATAGTTCGGTTGAGAATTTCTGTCTTATGAGCTAAGTATCGGAAATTGGATTGGGAGGTGCTGAAAGTTTGAGTAAACCTGAATTTGCGTGGATTCTTTCGATACGTTGAGCTTTATAACATCTTATATCTTAATTTCAAGACAGTTCTTGTTTGATGAGTTGTGGGGTTAAGATATAAAACACGTTGTTACAACAACTTAAGGGTTTTGATAAGTATTCTCGATGACGAGCGAGGTTCATGTAGTGGGATGCTTCTTTTCGTTTGGGGTTGTTGTGTTGCTAATTGCACCCTTGTGGGGGTAAGCAAAGTCATTAATAGTTGGATTCGGATTGTGGAAGTTAGTCTAGATTAAGGTTGACAAGCCTTTTTGTTTTGTCAATGAACCGTTGATGTTGTGGACCGAGAGGTCATGAGTAAAAGCGTAGTATGATAGCATTAGTGAAAGTTCGTTGGGATTCAAAGCGTGGTCCTGAGCTTACTTGGGAACACAAGGATCAAATGAGGTCTAAGTGTCCTCAGTTGTTTGTCGATAGTGCTAATGCCTCAAGTAGTTAAATCTCAGGATGAGATTTTCTCAAGGTGGGGATACTGTGACAACCATGACTTGAGCAGGTGAGTCAAACTATTAGTGTTGACTTATGTATCTGTTGCAATGTATGGGTTATGTGTTATATGTGTTTATACGTGTTTATATGTGTTTGTGTGGGATATGTGAGATTGGATAATCAATCCATTGAGCGTGATCGTCTCATTGGGATTGGATTTGTGTTAGATTTTGTGGAATTCATTTCGTTCACCTTTGGTGACAAGGAAATGATTTCGGTGATTGAAGCGGTTTCGCGTTAATTATGTAAGTAATTATACGTATATGTAATTTTGTGTTAGTGATTTAAGATAAGATTAGGTTTTAGTAGTTAGGATATGAGAGAAATGAAATTCCTAGTTTTGGAAAGTTAGGATTAATAAAAATAAAAAGTTAATTATTTTTAAAGGTTTAGTAAAGTGCGATTAACAAAAAGGTATACTCAAATAAGCTTATGTTTTTATAAAAACTAAAGGTAAAGCAAATAATTATGTAATTAATAAATAAATAAATAAATATTTTTTATACGTGAATAGTAAAAAACGAATTTTAGAAGAAAAATAATTTTAAAAGGAAACAAACTCTAGTTAGACTTTATCTATAATTAGTTGGGGGCCTATAAATACAAAATAAAATCCCATAACCCTCCCCTTTGGTATAACCGGTCGAACAAAGAGAAAAGATGAGAAAAAAATTAGGGTTTTTGCTTTTGTGAAGAAATCAAGCTCTAATGTTAGTTTTAATTAATCATTGTTAGTTATTAATCATTAATTCATGTAATAATTATTATGATGGAATTAGGGTTTTGTAAAATCAGTAAATTAATGATGTTTAATCATATTGCAATGATTAGGATTTAAGTAGAAGCTTATGGGTGTAATTGGTTAGACTTAATTCGCGTTAGAATTCGATTTAGATTGGGGGCAGAATTTAGGGCTGTGTTGTTTGGTTGATATCTTAATGATGGTAATAGCTTTTGTCAAGTTTCCGGTGTCTATGACGTAGCTCAGAGAGTCTAGTTTCCAAAACATCTGACCTTGAAAGATTTTGAGGTCGGGAAATTAGTCAAACGTTGGTTGCAAGAAAAGTTGTCAAAATAGTATATACGGGTCAGATTTAGGTCAGATTATGATGTGTAAAACCCACACTTAAAATTCGAATTTAGCTTAGCCCTTCTACAGGAGTTTAGTTCTATGGGTCTATTATCTACAAGAGTTTAGTTCTATGTGTCTAATAGAAATCCCCCAAATTAGAGCTTCTGATTTGGAGCCTAAGTATGGTTTTTAGGTCAAAAATTTTTAGTGTGCCATCAGATCCGAAACTGAGTAGTTAAAAGTTTTTGATTTATTTGAGGCACATTAGAAGAGTAAATAAATTAGTGGAAAAATCTTGGAGTTAGTAGACTCATGGTTATTTAACCTGTGATTTTTGGTAGAATTTATAAAGCTCAGTAGGTTTGGTTTAGAAAATGGTAAAGTGAGGTCAAAATTCTGCGTTTTCGGGTAAATTGTAAGACTTTGAAATAATGTGTAAACGAATTGGTTAATGTCGGGCATGGTGTTGGGGTGACCCATGAGGGTAACTAAACACCTTAGACATCCATCATATTATTGCTATCATGTGCTTAAAGCTTTGTCTTAGTAGCGGTAACACGAGTTATTTTGTTTTTAGATTTGTGCTAGTTTTTGTGAAGCCTTTGTTGGAATCTTTTGAAAGCTAATGCAAAGGAGATTTTCATTAGATAAGCCCCTTTTTTTTTCTCATGTTATTTTAGGGTGAGAATGATGCTTGTTGTCGTGTTAAAATGTTTTTAAGCTTGTTGTAGTTATGTGTATTGGATCGTGGGCACGTTCCGTCCCGTTGTGTTGCGATATGATATGTTTGGTATTGTGGATCCCAATATGCAAAACGAGGTGTGACGGTGGTAAGACTGCGTGAGCTAATATGAGGCCATGTAGCGCACATATGTAGTTGGAATGATTGTGGATCGTGGGCACGTTCCATCCCATTGTTGTTAATTGTTGTCATGAATTGTTTTGGTAATTGCAGCAGCTAAATGAAAGTTTATTTTGGATATTGTTGTATGTCGTAAACCTATGATTCTTGCTCAACTTTAGGTTGACGTTTTAAGAATCATTTTCAGGTGAGCTTAATGGTGTTAAGATAGAGCGAAGTGGCTAGAAGAGACCGTAGGATGCCTGGAGTTTATTTATGCTTTCTGTTTTAATAAATGCGTTTGAATGAATTGTTTGGATTATGTTTTTACATGTCATTTATTGACGAGACCTCTTTCTCATTAATAAAGATACCATTAGGTTTTGGGTATTGGTATGACACTTTGTGTCTTTGCTTTACTTTAGTTTTCATTTTAGTATTCTCTATATAGACACCATGTGCTGTGATGATATCCATTCTTGTTTACGCCTTGCGTTTCCGCCTTGGCGGGGTGTGATAATGCCAACATGTTTACTTCCGTTTCCCACTCATCATGTCCTTGAGAGCTTGTCTAATTGATCTTAACCCCTCCCGATGAGAAACTCATTGTTGAGTTTGAAGGTTTATGGTTTCGGAGATGTGAGTGTTTAAGTATTACTTCACAAAAAAAAACTTCCCAAAACAAATTCAAACAACAACAAATTCAAAAATAACGAGTAGTGTTTTGATGGACTCTAGAAACAACATTGGACGAGGAAGAGACATTTTGACAGGGAGAAGAAGAGTTAGAATGAAACGATTCTACATCATTTTCATCAATGGTGTCGTCCAACGGATGAGATGAGGATGGACGATTTAGAGTGGTGGCACTAGTACAAAAAGTGGATTTGGCTACACCAAAAAAGTGTGACAATATACATATAGTCACGCATGCGTTTTTGAATGTGTGTGATAAAAGGTCGCGCGGCCGTAGGGTGTTTATGGTCACATTTTTGAGTTAGTGTCCGTATCCATTAAAAAACAGTGACCAAAAGTGTTAATAAGTGTGACCGTAAACACTGTACAAGCACACAAAGCATGTTTTTTGGGTATTTAGTCACATACAATTAAGCATAAAGTGGCAAAAGTGTTAATAAGTGTGACCATATGCTGTTTAAAGGTGAAGAAATGTGTATTTTGTGTGACTATTGATCATCCAATGGCCACATGAATTTTATTTTTGTGTGGCCTTATATAATATTTTCTGATCACCCAAGCATGTTATGTTTTGGGTATTTAGTCAAATAACAATTAAGCATAAAGTTGGCACCAAAAAGTTGTAATAAGTGTGACTATAATCAGTTTAAAGTGATGAAAAGTGTATTTTGTGTGACTATTGGGGGGGGGTGTTGGGGTGGGGTGTTGGGGGGGTGTTCATGCCCAATAGCCACATAATTTTATGTTTGTGTGACCTTTTGTACTATTTAGTTACACAAAGCATGTTTTTTAGGTATTTAGTCACATACATGTAAGCATAAATTGTCAAACAGTGTTAATAAAGTTGTTACCCAAAATTGCTTTTTAAAATGAAGAAATGTGTTATTTTGTTGTGACTAATTGGTTAACCATTGGCCACATTAATGTTTATGTTAATGTGTACCTTTTATAAAATTTATCACACAAAGCATGTTTGTTTTGGTATTTAGTCACATACAATTAAGCATAAAGTGGCCAAAGTGTTTAATAAGTGTAACCAATGCTTTTGAAAGTAAAGAAATGTGTATTATGTTGACTAGAGATCATCCTATGGCCACATGAATTTTATGTTCGATGTTGGTCTTTTGTAATATCTAGTCACACAAGCATGTTTTTGTTTTTGGTATTTTAGTCACATGCAATACAGCATAAAGTGTCTATAAGTGTTAATAAGATGTTTACCATATTCTGTTTAAAGTGAATACATTTGAATTTTGGTGAGCTATTAATTAACCAAATGGCCACATGAATTTTAATTTTGTGAGGCCTTTTATAATATTTAAGTCACACAAGAGCATGTTTGTTTTTGGGAATTAGTCACAAACACTTAATACATAAAGTGGGCCAAAATTATTACTAAGTGTGACCATATCTGTTTCAAAGTGAAGAAATGTGTATTTGTAATGACTATTGTTCATCCAATGCCACAATCAATTTTATGTTTGTGGGCCTTTGTAATATTTAGTCACATAAACAGTGTTTTTGTGGGTATATATAGTCACATAAAATTAAACATAAATGGCCAAAAGTGTTAATAAGTGAAACCAATGATGTTTAAAAGTGAAGAAATGTGAATTTTGTGGTGACTATTCGATCATCAATGCCACTGTAATTTTAATGTATTTTGTGTGGACCTTTGTAATATCACTCCACAACAAAGCCTGTTTGATTTGGGTATCTTAGTCACATAATATTAAGCATAAAGTGGACTAAACGTGTAATAAGTGTATACCATATGCATTTAAAAGTAATAAATGTGTATTTTGGTGTCACTATTGATTTATCCAAATGGCCAAACATGAATTTTATTGTTGTGTGGCCATTTGAAATATATAGTCACACAAAGCATGTATTGTTTTAGGGTATTTAGTCACAAACAATTAAGCATAAAGTGCCAAAGTATTACTAAGTATGACCATATGCAGTATGAAAGTGAAAGAAATGTGTATTTTGTGTGACTATTGTTCATGCCAATGGCCCACATCAAATTTTAGTTTGTGTGGCCTTATTAAAATATTATGTCACATAAAGCTGTTTTTTTTTTGTATTTAGTCACATATAATTAAGCATAAAGTGGTCAAAAGTGTTAATAAGTGTGACCATATGCTGTTTAAAGTGAAGAAATGTGTATTTTGTGTGACTATTTTTTTTTTTTTTTGAATTTTTTTTTTTAGACATCCAATGGCCAACATGAATTTTATGTTTATGTGGCTTTTATAATATTTAGTCATACAAAAACATGTTTGTTATTGGGTATTTATCACATACAATTAAGCATAAAGTGCCAAAAGTGTTTAATAAGTGTGACCATATGCTGTTTAAAGGTGAAGAAATTGTATTTTGTGTTAACTGATGTTCAAAACCGATGGCCCACATCAATTTTATGTTTTTGTGGCCTTTTGTATTATTTAGTCACACAAAGAATTAAGCAAACAGTGACCAAAAGTGTTAATAAGTGTGACCATATGCATCTTTTAATCATATTTAAGAAATCAATATATTTTAAAACAAATTCAAATATAATAAAACTGGAATGTATATAACTGAACCAAATATAAAATTGTAATGTCGTACATAATAAAATTTTCAATAATTTAAGGACTTCCGAAGACTCTTCTTCTTAGCTTGTCTTTGCATTGCATCACTAGAGACGTAAAAGTTTTTGCCCTTCGTTTGTATTTTAGGTGCAGTTTTGTTCTCAACATTCATTTGTATGGTACTATCTCGGAGTGTGTGACTGTAGGAAACATAACGCGAGGTTTCAACCTCAATAATTATGAAGAAATTATATATATAGATAGGTTGATAAAACACAGGTATGTACTTTTGGATCGAAAACCACTTGATCCTTTGGCCATGCAAAAAAACCACCTACTGCTTCCTTAACCGTTTTGAAACCATTATTTCCTACATCCGGTATGCATGCTGCATCCACTAAAGATTTATCAACTGACACTTTGTAGCAATCCTTTGGGAGTTCTTTGTTATGAAGTATTTGTTTTCCATCAGTCTTGTATCGTCCCCAAGCAATAATAGTCCATTTCTTAAAGTGCACAGTTTGAACTTAATTTAATTGGCCTAAAAAAATGAATTGTTGCAAAATAGGGTACGTATTAGAAATAAATAAACTATATATATATGAACATGTTGAAATACATACTTGTGGTAGTACTAGTAGTGGAGACACATTTTCTTGTTATTCAGAATCTTGAAGTGAAGAATCCTTTCGTATTGATCTAGTCATTTTCTTAGATCCGACAGATTTAACAGTTTCACAAGGGGGGTGTTTTATTACTTACCCTTGTTTTCTATTATCCTTTTCCAAAGTTTGCAAGTCCATTAGACTATTTGAATACTCGCTTATTCTCACAAAGAACATCCAACAACAGTTGTTCCGCCCTCCTTCATCAGCGCTGCGTATTTTATAGGTTAATCTCCAACCTGGAGACACTGGCAATATAAATAAGAAATGCCATAGAGTCATTAATGTTAGGATCAGTGTCCTGGGGGGGGATGGGGGGTTGGAAGGGGGGGTGGGGTGCTATCTATAGTGTTAGGATTAAAAGTATTCTTGATGCTGTTTGGATTACTGTTGCTCATGTTTGAAGTTAATGCTGCTTGGTTGAATTATGCTGCTATCGAACATTCAAAACAAATATGCACAAGTTTTTTACTAAGAAAGTAAGTTCTCCCATAGAACTCATCTGAAACTTATCCTTCATAAGCTTCTCAAATGCAGTACACAGCTCCTTGTTTGTAGAGCCAAAGATAATGTCATCAACATAGACCTGTACAAGCAAAATATCTCCTTTTTGCTTCTTGATAAACAATGTCTGATCTATCTTCCCTCTTTTAAACCCATTGCCCAACAGATAGTTAGCCAAGGTTTCATACCATGCTCTTGGAGCTTGATGCAACCCATAAAGTGCCTTGACCACCTTGTAAACTTTGTCTGGATGGTCAGGATCTTTAAATCCTGGTGGTTGAGTAACATAAACCTCTTCCTCAATGGTTCCATATAAGAATGCACTCTTCACATCCATTTGATATACCAGAAAACCCATAAAAGAAGCATAGGCTAAAAACAATCTTATTCCTCAATTCTTGCCACAGGAGCAAAAAATTCTTCATAGACTATACCTTCTTCTTGTCTATGACCTTGTGCAACCAATGTTGCTTTATTCCTAATCACAATCCCTCTTTCATCTTTCTTATTTCTGAAGACCCATTTTGTTCTAATGGCCCTCTTCTCATTAGGCAAATCTACAAGTTTCCAAACCTGTTAGAGCTTGAATTGCAGAAGTTCTTCTTGCATTGCTTCTACCCAAGATGAATCAGATAGAGCTTTAACAATGCTCGTGGGTTCAATCTGTGATAGGAAACAAGAATATAAACAAGTATTCAGGGTATCATATGTTTTTTGTTCATATACAGCACTGAGAAACCCTTGTTCAGAAGTAGATTTTGTCATTCTTCTTATCTGAATAAAGGACTTCACATCTCCAATCACATTTTTAATTGGATGATCTTTATGGATTCTTGTATTGGGAGTGGTTGGAACTGTATAGGAATTAGTGATGTTCCCTAAATCAACTTCTGGTTCATCTTCATCACTGAAGAACTCAACATGAGTGGCCTCAAGTGTATGACTAGCTCCCAATTTGAACATGTCTTTAGGGCTATCTTGATCATTTAAACTAGCAATATTTACTGATGGATTAACAATATTAAGTTTAAAACGATCAGTATTAACTTCAAGATTGGCAGTATTAACAAGTTGTCCAGCAACATTAACTTCCTTAGGACTGCTATCATCTTTAGACTTATCTTTTTCATCACTCTCATTATGTGAACCATCTTCAACCTGTTTTTGATCATCAAAAGCAGTTTTTGGTTCACCATTACCAGCATCATTGGAAGGTGAATCAAAGTATGAATCATCTTTTCAAATTGGCATCACAATGCAATCTTGACTGATTTCTTCTTTCTAAGTAGATGTACCTGCATTATGTTCTTCTTGTGTACCTGTAGATTCATTTGAGATTGTACCTGCAACTACTGATACATAATTCATAGATTGGGTTAGAGAATCAATATCAAACAGCCACTATGGACCATTCCCTTCTATCATAGGCTTTCTCTCTAAAAACCCAATATGCATGTTTTCTTTTACCCTCCCGGTTCTTGTGTTGTATACCCTAAAAGCTTTACTACTCAAGGAATATCCAACAAAGAAACCTTCATCACTTTTGCATCCTAAATCACACACAATGTGATCCAACGGCTTAAAATAGAGATCAATGATAAATGAAGAATCAAGGGTACGGATTGGAAGTTTGGAAAGGGATTCAAGAGGGCTAGAATCTTCCCTAGATGGCTATAAAAAGGACCTCTCACTCACACACTCATCGAATCTTCTTTTCTAGTTTATTTTTAGCTTAAGTGTAGTTTTTTTTAAAAAAGCTTTTTGTAATTTTTACTTTCAAAATTCAGTTGTAATTTTCATTGATATAATTTAATCAGAAGTTTCTAGTTAATGAAAAAGTAGTGTTTGCTTTTAATCTCTCTTTTATTCTTAAGCTATAAATAAGCAAATCTGTCCTATAAGCCCTCAATAAGCTTCTTAAGCTCTTATGCTTCTCATGGAGTCTTTTAAAGCCTCATGATAGAACCTCAATTAGCTTTAATTCTTACCTAAACTCTTAAAAACAGCTTAAAAAACTAAATACCTTAAGCATATTTGACTTTATGAGCCTTATGGAAAGGGTGGTCAAAGTTGATGACCCCATGGACTTTTACCCTAGCTTATTATTAAGCTAGGGAGCTTGAAGCTGCCTTTAATTAGGTACTCTTGTTTAGCCAGAGTAATTTGTAAGTTTCTCTTTGAAAACCTTTAATTCTAGCTTTAAATAATTGTCTTATTGCTTACCTTAGTTTTTAGATCTTGAGTATTACTTATTCTGTCTACTTATTTGTGCTTCATTGTGTTTATTTGTGCTTATTATAAATCTCTTAGGATCTGTTTTAAGTTTTATAGTCATTAGATCATGGTGTTTTCATTTCTGTCATAAACCTTAAAAAACCAAAAATAGCTTAAATCCTAGATTAATACTTATTTAGTTGTTAATTTAGATTAATTAAGTTAGTTATAAGCTAGAAATTATCTGGTTATCTAGTTTTAATCAATGTATTTGCATTTCAAAGCTTTTCTTAAATCTGTCATGTCCTAAAAGGGTGTTTGGTTTAAGTTGGTTTGACCACAAAAAGTCAAAACTAGTTGGTAAATGTTTTTCAAACAGTTGAGTTTTTCTTAAATAACAAGTTTCAAAAAGATTTCAAAGCTTAGTTTGCTAATTTTCAAAAATTATGGTTTATAATGATGACCTCAGCACCAGGGTACCTTGTGCCTTTCTTTTTGTGAAATTTTGATCCAAAGCCCTTAAGGCTTGGATTTTGCTTGCATTGTGTTTATACACACTCATTTGAGTGTGTTTAAAGTAGTAGTACCCTTAAGGAAGCCTGCATTTGAGTCTTTGTGGTATTGCCAATTGCACCAGCAGTACTAACATAAGTTAGTACTGCTGATATTTAAGCCCCAATTTAAGTCAGCAATGTTAGGATTTAGTAGCTTATCTTTTAGTATTTTATAGTTTAGTTATAGCTTAATATAGATTAAGACTTACATTTTACTTTCTAGCTTATTATCCTAGCTTAATTTGCTGTCAAAAAATCATAAAAAACCAAAACAGACCAAAAATAAGCAGTTTAGTTAGGTTCTTCTTAAGTGCTTAGATTTGTTGTTAATTAAAAAATCTGAATAGTAGGCTGTCATTAGGGATTAATGGTTAGGTTATCTTCAAAAATTTAAGCTTTCAGAATTAGTTTTTTGAGCATTTGAGCAAATTTTACTTATAAACTTTTTAAGGTCGTTTTCCTATTTTTAGCATTTTCATCATCAATTTTAGTTGGTTAAAATTGTTTCTAGGAAAATTAGCTTTTTATTTCTAGGTAATACACATTATAAGCTACCTAGGACTTCTTTTGTTTTCAAATATAAGCTTCATTTGAGCTTTTTACAAGCTGTTAAGTAAAAACCAAAGGAAAAAGCCACTTTCTGAGAACAGCTTATAAATAAGCTGTTTAAGAGCTTATTAGTGGGTTTCAGACCATAGTGCTTTTGTTAAAGTTGTTCTCCCCAGCTTATTTTATAATTTTGCTTCTTTAAGTATTTGCTGAAAAGCACTTTTTATTTTCAACTTATTTTTAAGCCTAAAATGGACTTAGTTTGAAATCGGGTTAGGTTTCAGGGTAGGTTTTGTAATTTTTGATATTTGCTTGTTAAAACTTTAGTTGATCCTTTGTCAGTTAGTGTAATTGCATTGTTAGTCCTTCAATGATTAACACCATTAGTCCTTAGTAAAGTCCTTAGTTAAGTATTAATTAGTTTAATTAAGTTTTTAATAGTAATTAGGTTTTAGTTTTTAATAAGTTTAATTAAAGTTTTATAAAAAGTGAAAAATTAGGGCTTTTATTTTTATAAGATTTCTGCACTTTTTATTTATCTAGTTTAATTTTTATAAAATTTTTAGGATTTCATTTTTAATAGTTTTATTATTTTTATAGTTTTTAATTAGTTTAAATCTTAGAAAAATCATATCTTTTAATCTAAAAATCCAAAAATAGTAATTCCTTTTTCTAAAATTTTCTTTTTACTTATTTTACTTAGGAAAAATATAATTTCAATTATTTTCTATTTTTTTATTTTTAGTATTTAATTAGAATTAAATAGTTTTTAAGTAATAAAAAATTCAAAAATAATAAAAAAATAGTTTTCTTTTTCTTAAAATTTTCTTTTATCCTAATTTAGGTTTAGAAACTTAGTTTGCAATTTTAGGGTTTAATTTTAGTCTATTTGCTTAATTGTCGCGTTTTATTTGTTTTCCGTATTTGTTTAATTGTTTAATTTGCCTTTAATTTTCAATTTTAATTGTTGCTTTTTTATTTAGTAGTCATAGATCATCAAATCATCTATTTTCTTATTCAAATCATAATCCAAGCTTAAACGAGGTTTCAATTTCACTAGTCGTTGGGGAAACGACCCGGGTGATCATATTTACCCGGTTAAATATACGTATTATATATTATATTATATATATTTTTAAGAGTGAATTTTCCTTAGGGAATTTTCTTAATTGCTCTTGTGGAATATTATTTTTATAGTATATTTTATTGTGTATCTAAACTTGCACACCAAGTTTTTGGCGCCGCTGCCGGGGACTAGTGTTTAAGATTCCTTCGTTTTTAGTTTATTTTGGTTGTGAATAATTCCTTTCACCCTAAGAAAGTTTCTAATTTCTTGTTTTATAATTAAAAAAAATCAAAAAAAAAAAATAATAAAATATAAAAAAGTAAAAAAATATTTTCTTTTTCTTTTTAGTATAAGTAAAAGATAAAAAAAAAGAAAAATCAAAAATATAAACAATAAATTTCCTTCTTCCTTTTAATTAAGAAAAAAAAGTCAAAACATATTGGTAAAATACCCCCCCAAATAAAAATAATAATATTAATACTCCAACGGCTGAAATATCATAATTCACTTCCGTGAACATGTTGGTTCCCAAATCGAACAAAGATTATAACACTTGCCATTTGTGTCACTACGAAAGTACGGCTACACCTTGATAAGCAATTTTTGAGAGTCTCTAACGTGAATTAGTTGATTATTTGGGTTAAGTCTCTTCCGTGTAAAGACCGTAAAAATTCATTGTTTAATTAAACAAAAAAAAATTATTAAATTTTGGCTTTTTGATTTTTAGTATTTTCTTTTTATGGCGCACACGTTCGCTAATCTCGAAGAAGAAGACCAACAACAAACTCTCCGGTTGTTGTTTGAAAATTTTGATTTGATGAAGAACCAAAATTGTCCATCAAAAACATGTTGCACTGGCTGACAATCGAACGATGGCCCAAATGTTACAAGTCACCCATCGATGGGTATGAAGATGCTATAGTTGTTCCATCCGAATAAGCTAACATTTGAGCTTAAACAATTCTTTAATCAATTCCTTGTGCAAAGTAATAAGTTACTGGTAGACAAGAACCCTGCACCAATCACACATTCCGGTTTTTCCACAAGGTTACTTCAACGTTTAGGACATCCCCGAAATTTCCGAACACTTCGATAAAGCTTTGCTTTTCCCCTTTTCTCTAGAACGGTGAAGCCCTGAGATGTGGCTAACAAAGAACCATCAAGATCAATTTCTCACATGTGACTACCTTGTTTTCAAAATTCTAAACCCAATTCTTCCCACCTTCGAAAACAACTTACCTTCGGAACAAAATCACCAATTTTTTCCAAGAACCAAACGAAACCTTCAATGAAGCATGGGAACGTTTTAAAGGACTTCTTCGTCAATGTCCTCACCATGGCTTCTCGGAACTACACCAACTCGATACTTTTTACAATTCTTTGAATTCCAACGATCAAGATGCCTTAGATTCCGCCGCGGGTGGCAATTTTTTAGACAAGATGCCTCAAGAAGGATTAGCAATTATTGAAAGCAAGTCAAAAGTTCGTTACTCAAGAAGTCGTGCTAATGATTCAAGAGTGAGTACGGATGCTCCTCTTTCTACTTCTTCACCTTCTAATAATTCTTTCGATATGCAACAAATAGCCGCTTCTCTCGAGGATAAGATGACTATTAAGATGAAACAAATGATGAATGAAATGAAAGCTTTAGTTGTTACTACTCCTGCACCCATCAAAGCGGTTGAGGAAGTATGTGTTACGTGTGTGGAACCGAAAAATCACAATTTTAACCATTGTCCGTTAACTCGAGGTGGAAACGATTTTCCCATTTTTCATGACAACATCCAACAATTTCAACAAACCGCAGCCGTTGGTAATTTTCTCCAAAGAAACCAACCTTCCAATTTAGCAAGTCAAATGAGACCACCGGGTTTCAATCAACCAAATGTTCAAAACAACCAAAACCGATATCAAGGAAACAATTTCAATTCGAATCAAAACCGTGGAGGAAATTTTAACCAAAACCGCCAAAACAATCAAGGAGCCGTTTATCAAGCCCCACCATACCAACCACCAACAAATCAACCTTTGGTTAATCAAGCTTTACCTCCCGTTTCACAAATTCAAGGTGTGTCTAAAACGGATTTTGAAAGTTATGCTAAAGCTAATGATGCGAATATGAATAACTTACAAATGAAGTTGGATAATTTTCAAAGGAACCAAAATGATTTTCAAAGAGTTTACAATGATTCTCAAAAGAAGCAAGATGATTTTCAGAAGATGATGCTCAGTTTCATGCAAAGCTATCACACCAACCAACCTTCAAGTTCAAGTACTTTACCAAGCAATACCATTCCAAATCCAAGAAATGAAGCCAAGGCAATTACGACTCGTAGTGGTGTTTCATACGATGGACCTCCGATTCCACCGCCGGTGGTGGAAAAGGAAAGTGAGGTGACAAAGGATACGGAGCTACCAAGCACCGAAGACATCCAACCTCCTCCATTGGTCCAAGAACAAACCAAAGACAAAGAACCAATCAAAGAGCCTTCTTTCGTTGCTAACAAAGCCAAACAATTTACCTTACCCTCCGAGACTCAACAAACAAAAGATTCGGAAAAAAGAATGACATTCTTTCTTCAAAGTTTATGAAATCTTCGAAACCTTCATTTTTGAGCTTAGTTATTCGCGATGCTCACATTCATATGCCAAAGTTTAGCGTCAAATTTAAAAAGATGTTAAATAACAAAGACAATTGATCGAATGTACCAAAACCACAGCAGAACAACCGTTGAATGATAAATGTAAGGTCGGTCCCACCTTAAAAAGCTTCTGGAAAAATCTAGGTGACCCAGGAGCGAATTTTCTAATTCCTTGTGATTTATCATAATTTGATAATATGTAGCCCATGCCGATTTAGGGGTTAGCATTAATCTCATGCCTCTTTCAATTTAGAAAAAACTTGGATTTTCAGGTCTTACCGAAACAAAAATGGTTTTAGAGTTAGCCGATCGTACAATTTCCAAACCAACCGGTGTAGCCGAAAATGTTTTTGTCAAAGTAGGGAAGTTTTACTTTCCCGCCGACTTTGTTGTTCTTGATTTTATAGCCGATCCTCGAGTACCGTTGATACTCGTGGGCGACCCTTCTTAGGAACGACTCATGCTTTAATCTGATGTATAACGAAGGATAGATTACTCTTAGAATGATGATCAAATCCTTAACCCTTAAATGTGGTGATAGCACCTCATTTCAATACAACAATTCTCGAATCGATGAAGAAAGTTGATCTAATCTAAGCTGGCCTTGTGAAATTTATTCAAAGAATTTCCTTGGAATTTTCTTGATTCCGTTGCATACAACAATCCTTCTCTTCCGTACTACTACGATTCCAATTGATTCTACTTCATCTCCGACACATACTCCTTTTGATGAAAGCAATTTTCTAACTCATTGAGGAAGCCGATGCTTTTAAAGCAATCGATGATAACACAGTTTTCACCAGTTTTTCAATGCTACGTACTACGATCCCGAGGGTGACATTCTCATTCTTGAAGCACTTCTCAACAATGATCCATTACCTCTACCAAACCAAGGAGATTACTCACCCGGAATTCAAAAAGATCTTAAAGTTGTTGAACCAAAGAAGTCTTCAATCGAATATGCTACTTCTTATGAACCAAAAGATGAAATTCCCGAAGTCGAGCTTAAAGAGTTACCTCCGCATCTCGAGTATGCGTTTTTAGAGGAAAATAACAAACTTCCAGTCATAATTTCAAAAGATTTGAGCCAAGAAGAAAAGACCTCACTCATTAAAGTTTTGAAAAACCGAAAACAAGCAATTGCTTGGAAACTTTCTGATATCCGAGGCATAGATCCAGAGTTTTGCTCTCACAAAATCCTTTTAGAAGATGATTACGAACCTTCAGTCCAACATCAAAGGAGGGTTAACCCTAAAATCCACGACGTCATCAAGAAAGAAGTAGAAAAACTTCTTGACGCGGGATTGATTTATCCGATCTCGGATAGTCCATGGGTTAGTCCGGTCCATTGTGTTCCTAAGAAAGGTGGTATGACCGTTGTCACAAACGAAGAAAATGAGCTGGTGCCTACAAGATTAGTTACGGGATGGAGAGTTTGCATCGACTATCGAAAGTTGAACGAAGCAACTTGTAAAGACCATTTTCCGTTACCATTCATGGACCAAATGTTAGAGCGATTAGCCGGCAACGAATTTTATTGTTTCTTAGATGGTTTTTCAGGGTATTTTCAAATCCCAATTGATCCTAAAGATCAAGAGAAAACTACTTTCACGTGCCCATACGGAACTTTCGCGTACCGTCGTATGCCATTCGGTTTGTGCAATGCACCCGGAACTTTTCAACGTTGTATGATGGCCATTTTTCACGACATGATAGAAAAAACGATGGAGGTTTTTATGGACGATTTTTCAGTTTTTGGAGATTCTTTTTCCTCGTGTCTTGCTAATTTAGACAAAATGCTTAAAAGGTGTGAAGACACCAAATTAGCACTAAATTGGGAAAAGAGCCATTTCATGGTTAAAGAAGGCATTGTTTTAGGACATAAGATCTCTAGAAAAGGAATTGAAGTCGATAAGGCCAAAGTTGATGTAATTTCAAAGCTTCCTCACCCAACGACCGTTAAAGGAATCAGAAGTTTTCTCGGGCATGCTGGATTCTATCGAAGATTTATCAAAGACTTTTCCAAAATCTCTCGACCCATGACCCATCTCTTAGAGAAGAACACTCCTTTCATTTTCTCGGAAGATTGCATTCTTGCCTTTCAAACATTGAAAAAGAAGTTAACCGAAGCTCCAATTCTCATTGCTCCGAATTGGGACCAACCTTTTGAAATCATGTGCGATGCAAGTGATTATGCAATAGGTGCGGTCCTAGGGCAAAGGATTGAGAAGCATTTCTGACCAATTCATTATGCAAGTAAGACAATGACTGAAGCAGAAACAAACTACACAACAACGGAAAAAGAGATGCTTGCAGTTGTTTACGCGTTTGAGAAGTTTCGATCATATCTAATCATGAACAAGAGTGTTGTTTACACGGACCACTCCGCATTGAAATACCTTTTCAACAAGAAAGACGCCAAAGCAAGATTGCTTAGATGGGTCTTACTTCTTCAAGAATTCGATTTTTCAGTAATTGATACCAAGGGAGCTGAAAACTATGCAGCCGATCACCTCTCCCGTCTTAAAAACCCATATGAGAATGTTTTTGATCCTAAAGAGAAACCTTTCCTCTTGAAACATTGAATACAGTGACTTCTCATGATGACCAAAATACCCCGTGGTTTATCGATATAGCAAATTACCACACGGGGAATTTTCTTATCAAAGGAATGTCAACCCAACAAAAGAGGAAGTTTTTCAAGGATATAAAGCATTACTTTTGGGATGATCCCTATCTCTTTCGAACATGTGCAGATCAAATCATCCGTAGATGTGTATTTGGCCAAGAAGCTCTTGAAATTCTCAAGGCTTGTCATGAAGGACCCACCGGGGGCCATCATAGTGCTAATATCACCGCTCGGAAAGTATTTGATGCTGGTTTCTTTTGGCATACAATTTATAAGGATGCTTACTAATTGATCAAATCTTGTGATGCATGTCAAAGACAAGGCAAGATTTCACATTGAGATGAGATGCCTCAAAATGCAATCTAAGTTTATGAAAATTTTGATGTATGGGGTATCAATTTCATGGGACCTTTTCCGTTGTCTAGAGGAAACAAATATATTCTAGTAGCCATCGATTATCTTTCCAAATGGGTTGAAGCCAAGGCGCTCCCCACCAACAATGCTAGAGTAGTTGTCAAGTTTTTAAAATCCCTTTTCTCCCGATTCGGTGCTCCTAGAGCAATTATAAGCGATCGAGGGACCCATTTTTGTAACGATAAGTTTGCAAGAGTCATGTCAAAATATGGTGTCACCCATCGTCTTTCCACTCCTTACCACCCTCAAACGAGTGGTCAAGTTGAAGTCACGAATCGAGGTCTCAAAAGAATTTTAGAGAGGACGGTAGGAGAAAACCGTGCCTCATGGACAGACAAGTTAGATGATGCATTATGGGCTTTTAGGACCGCTTACAAAACTCCAATTGGATGCACTCCGTACAAGTTAGTCTATGGAAGATCCTTTCATACTCGAAAGTTTCATTCTTGTTTTATAATTCAAAAATCAAAAAAATCATAAAATAAAAAAAAGGTAAAAAAATATTTTCCTTTTCTTTTTAGTATAAGTAAAAGATAAAAAAAATAGAAAAATCAAAAATATAAAAAAATTCTTCCTGAACCAAGTGTTCCTAATGGTTAGTTAATGTCATTGTGTATGTTAAAATATGAATGTGTATAATGGGTTGTTAAAGAGTCATTTGGTTTTGGTTGTGTGTTTAAAGTGTTTGCAAATTGGGTCAAACATGGTGTTTGGTAAACCCGTGATGAAAAAGTATGGTTTTTGCAGGTCATTTAGACCGTAAATGTTGATGAAAATGATGTATTATAATGTATTAATAAGTTCTGGAAAGTTTCGTGTAATTTTGAGTCTGGGAAGTTAGTTTTCGGAAAAGTGTCATAAAAATGAGTTGGGTGACCAGAATCATCCAGCCAGGCGGCTGGATGAGTCTGGCAGATTTTGTCGATTTTGTTTTCGTCATAAAAACTAAACCGTAAGGAGTTAGAAGGCGTGCCACCCGCCGTTTCGAAGATAATTGAGTCTAGTTTCATTTAGTAATACTTTCAAGAAGTAAATGGCATTTGATTTTGGTCAGTTTATAAAATAATGACACAAGGTGTAACCCTTGCTCTTTTTGTGCTTCGAATATTCTAATATTAGTCCTTCGACTACTTGACGTTTGTTAGTTTATTCAGAAATTGTACCGTGTTGACGGTGGTGAATTTATGAGATTCGAGATGTTTCATGGTTTATTGTGTATAATAATCCTTTTTAGAGGGTATTATTATGTTATGTAAGTTCCGGGTGGTTGACCCGTGAATTTTTGAGAAATGCCAAAAACGAGTACCAACTGACACGTTCCGATACTGTCCCAAAATGGGTTTTTGGGGATAAATCGTTGTAAATATGTCAAGTAAATACTTTAAGTTATTGGAAAAAGTTTTTAAGCTGAATGAAAATGCTAAGTAACCTGGGGAATATTTTCGATCAAGGTTTTATGAGTTTTAAGTAATCCCGACACAAAAAGAAGAACCCAAACCCGCCTAGGTTTCTATAACCGGTCATGAGAGTCAAAGGGGAACAAAATGGCTATTTTCTAGCAAATGTGTCAATGCATAGTACCAATATATTCTTACCACCACAACATTTCTCTTCATTCTTTCATTTTTTTTAAAAATAACACACACTTCAACGACACACACACTTGTGTGTTCGTCCGACCAAGCACACACACAAACACATATATTTTCTAACTTTGATCAAGAAAACATGAAGGTCCAAGAGTTGTAGGGTGTTTCTAGTGTTCGGGTATTCATTTAAACAACGTTTGGGTTGTTCGGTTCACGTCGAAATTTATTTTGAAGATCATCCTTGTAAGTTTTTCAAAATTTAAATTTAACTTGTCCTTTTGTATAGTTAATGGTGCATAGATTTTAGTTATACAAGTTGATCGTCGTAAAAATCAAAATTTGAAAACGAAACGAATGGAAAAAGGGTGTTGTTTGACGTCGAACTTAAGAAAGAAACAAGGGGTTTGTTAGTTTTGATATTGTGGTCGTAATGGTTGAAAACATATATTTGCTATGTGTCTTATTTTGTATATGGCTTATTTTGGCTTATTTATAGGATCGAATGGCTTATTTTGAGCTTATTGGCTCTCGAAAAATTTAGGGTCACAAGGAAAGTGTTTTTGGTTATTACTCTAGTATGTCGTATTTTTGTGGACTATTATTATAACTTATGGTGATAACCAAATATGATACGTAGCTTATTAGCTTATTTCTATGCTTTATAAATATATATTTTGAAGCTTATGGGCTCACGGCCCAATAAGCATCAATAAACTGTGGCTTATTTGATGGCTTGTTGTGGGCCGGATTACTTATTTGCTTATTAATTGAGTTCTGTTTATATATGGACTTGGTTTTTGGGCTTTAAAACGTATATTGGATACATAAAAAACCTTAATGGACCCTTGTTGGGCCTTAAAGCCCAATAATAGTTAGCTAATCGTTTTGAGAGTTTTGACGAACTTTTGAGAAGTGAAAAATACTTGTGAAGTTATATTGAAAGTCGATTTGAGAATGTATTTTGGAAAACGCCGTGAAATGTGATTTTTGGAATTTGGTCGGAAGGTGTCGAAATGTTGGGAGTTGTTTGAAAATAAGGTTTAAAAACTTTGGGAAACGTCATATATGCGTACGTACGGGTCATGCCGAAATTTCGTAAAAAGTCTATACTTAGGATTTTTACTCAAAACGTGATTTTTTGATTTTTAATAAAATAATAATATATTATCATTTTAATAAGTCGACTAAAAGACGAAAAATATATTTTTTCTCAAAACTTTTCTAAAATGTTTAGTATAAATAAACGCTTCATTTCGTAAAGTATAAAGGGTATATTTATGGTAACTAAGTGTACCGAATGGATTTATCAAAATATACTTATAAGTATTTATTATCTTATATTGCTTAACTATTCTCGTAAATAGTATAAGTATATTATACTAAGATATGAATTGAGACATATTATCATTTGAAGATTAAGTCGTCAACCATCAAACCACTAAAACTTTAGTATAACTGTACAACAAGCGTCTAATCTCTATGCATCCATCCGAAAACGGTTTTGGTAATAAATGACTTTAAAATAGGGACATTTAAATGGACTAGGTCATGTGTGGCGTCGTTGCATTTGCTTGTGAATGGCGGTTGCTATTGGAGACAGAAGTTGCTTGAGGTGAGTTCTCGTAGACCAGCTTTTTAAATCTTTTCCGTTGGAGGAAAATGATACTAAAATATGTTTTGAACTATTTTTCTGAACTGTGTGAAATGTGGTTTTTTGTTTTTGGGACAATTAATGTGCTTATGACTGCTATGTGAATGATATGTGTTGGTACGCTATGCTGTGTGATCTTTCTGTGTGGTTCTTCACCCTAAATATAGCTCCAGCTAGTAGACTTTAGGTGTGGTATGTCATCGGGGTTGCGACCCTAAGAGCGTTGGTACGCGCTGGTGATAAGACTAGCGGGGATGCTAGGTCTTGGTACATGATTAGCGGGGATGCTAAGTCATGGGTTCGTAATTGATCTGCATATATTCATTGTCATATAGCACAATTGTCCAACTGTTTGAGATATTGGCACAGCGACTGGGTTTTGAGTCAAACCTATGAGCTCACCAACATTATTGTTGACGTTTTTGAGTATCATTTTTCAGGTGAAGTTAATGATCGTTAAGATTGTGGTGCATGTAGCGGACTTTTAGAGAATCCCGTAGGAATCTTGTTTGAGAAGTCTTGCCTTTGATGTATGTTATGGATTGGATCTCTTGAGTATCGAGGTTAAGATTTAGTGGACCCTTGTGTGGGCTTTGTGATGGTAAAATGGCGAACTATGTGTTGGGTTCTTGGATGGCATCTTTTTAAAATGACACGTTTAGTGGTCGTTCTCATATCTTGTGCTATTGATCTATGAAGTAACTGTAGAATACTAGTAATCTTAAGATCAACCAAGAACAATAGTGAGATGTGGGTTGGATGTTAGAGAGAAATTGGATGGAAATGGATGAATGTATTGATGAAATGTGTGAATAATGGAACAACTAACAATGGAACAACCAACCCTCTCCAAGACTAGGAGAGGGTCTATAAATAGTTACAATGGCCGGCCATGGGCTGGAGTTGGGCCACCCATGGGCCTTGGGCCGGACTAGATTACTAATCTAATCCTTATACTAACTACGAGCTAAGACTTGTTACAACTTTGGAAGTGACCGACACTTTTCGTGTTTCCAACATTATGTGTTGAAATAAGAGAAATCTTATTTTTATTGGTAAAAAGTTGTCTTCATAATGAATCAGTGTTTTCAGTAATCACAAAAAGATTGTTAATGACAATTCGACCACTCAAACAATGACAACAACTCTTTAAATAGAAAACGAGTCATTATTTGAGGGGGAGAAAGTGTCAACAAATAATCTTTTAAAACAGTCTTTCAAAATAAGTCACGGAACAAACGGATAAAGTTTTTGATAATGATGGATAACAATTTCAAGGGGAGTTAGTTTATATTAACTACAAGTGCTTTAGATGTCATTTGTTTAAATCTTTATGGACTTATTTGCAATTTGAGACTTAGTGAATTCATGCCTTAATAACTACAGTTCGATCAAATATGCCAACACCTCATAGTTTGTAAAAGACTTAGGAATGCTTGGAAATACTTTCATAGTTTTAAAAGCCTTGAAGTTGATTCTCACGGAATAGATTTAAGCTTATTAATTCTTCAAACACGATCTTGAATATGTGTGCGTATAAGGTTTTGCTGATTCCGACGTGTCGAAACCAGCAAGGGGGAATGAGTAGAGTATACTTGATAGTTCCTTGGCCTTCTTTTGAGGTTACTCTTTTTTCCTTTTGAGGTTAGCTTTTCTTTGATTTTAGGCCGTTTTGAACTCTTTCGGTGCACTACTTCATCACATGTGGAAGAGACATCTCGTCATTAGTCATATCATCATTGATCCCCGAAGGGGGAAGTGTTGGGAGTATAATTATTTAAACGTAAGAAAAGTTCTTTCTGGTTCAATTAAGGTTTTTCCTGAATGGTCAATCCCTAAGCTTATTCTTAAAAGAAGTAGAAATATTTTATAAAAGAGGTACACATAGGTATGATGATTCCTTAAGTTAGTCAGTATTCTGCAGAAAGAGATGAGTACATTTGGGACTTAGTTGACTTAGGTGTTTTCATTTCGACTACTTAGAGGGAATAATTGTGACATTCGGGACTTAGTTGACCTTGGTGTTGCAATTTATATCATCAATATCATGAAGAGAGAAATGCGCTCATCCGGGACTTAATTGAATTTGGTGTTGCGGTAACAAATTCTTGAAAGGGTTAACTGTGTACTTTGAATATCTGGGCTTTATATATTAAGACTGCTTGATGCGGCTTGCAAGAAAAGTATGAATCTACTCAAGAAATGATTGCTGATTTAGGGGGAAGCTAAGACAACTTTTTATGAGAGACTACGGGGAAGACCTACAGCTGCTACAAAAGAACCATATGATTTTATCATATGATGTTCTCATCATTCAGGTCAAACCTCGTACATAAACAAATATAAAAAAAACTTTTTGTGAAAAAGTATTAAGTAGTATAGGCGTATGTGATTATATGAGTGCTCAGAGTACAAAATTTTTCAAGAAAATTCTTATAATTCAAATCTTTCAAATTATTATACTCAACATTGTCTTATATACCCTCATAATTTGAGGGGGAGCATTAATATATTCTCAATAGATATTCCATAACATTTTGTCCCCGAACGTTTAATCAATTGATATCCAAAATATCAAGGGATTAACATTTTGGATAAGGGGAGAAAATGTGATTAAACTGAATCTAACTTGTACTGAAATGTGATCATATAAAATGGACTCAATGCACTCCACACTTAGCATGTACTACAATTACGATGCACATGTTAAGGGGGAGCTTTTAGTGATGATGAAAAACTTTCAAAGTGTAAATCTTTTGATATTTATATCAAACACTTTGATTGAACTTTTCAATGATTTTGGAAGGATTGTGATGGAATACCTAAAAGACCGACCATGTACTTAAATTTATGGAGTTATAAGGTGGTTAGGCATAGGTATTCAAATCTCATGATCCAGCCAGAACCGAAGGGATCTACCCAGGGATATCCACTAGTTAGTGTAGAAGTCCTTAGGTATGATACAAAAGGATAAAAAGTGAGAATCGGGAATAATGCCACTGAGATGGAACTAACACTGGAACAAACCCAACAAGGTGTTAGTCATGAAGTCTCGGTAAGCATTGAAGGGGTTGAATATCCTTACACTTAGGCAAAAACTGGGTCAATACATTACTGTTTAGAATCACAAAGATGATTGCTGACATTGAAGACTGACATCATGGACCCAGTGATGCAATGCACAACCCTCCCTAGCCACTTAGAATCTCTCAAAAGATTTTTTCTGTTTCATTTCTCACAGAGATTACACGCATTTCTATCGACTTACTCACTCCGAGTTAGTTGATATTGAAAAGGTGGCAGTCTGCTCCAGCCTTCGATCACTAAAACAAAAAGTGCACAATTGAGTCTAGAGCCAAAAGAGATCATCCATAAATCTCATTAGGACACTTGTCTAAATTATACTTGTTATTACACAAACAAATGTTTTTTTTTTTGAATATCAAGAAGATATAAATAAAGTCCTAGCGATTATCCTTGTGATTTTGCTAGAACATCCGAGTGATACTTAAGTATTCACAATGAAGATAGAAATCCTGCTTGAGCCAACATCAAACAAGCTCATGGTAGGTGACTTATGCGATTCTATTCGAATCAAACTTGTGACATCTGGAAAGAAACGATGGTGCGATTCTATAAGAATCAAACTTGTTCCAGGTTATGAATTGACGATTGCTGATTTTTTAAACTCTCGGTGTGTCAGAAAAACTATTTTAACAAGTGACACGTCGAGTGAATTTTTCAAATAAAGTATTTTGCTCAATTATGGTTGATTATGAATTTTGAAATGTCTAACACTCTCGATGTGTCACAAAACCATTTTAGTAAGTGACACGTCGATTGATTTTTCAAATCAATTTTCTATCGCAATCGTGAAGAAAGGAACTTCCGATTCACTCATATTGTGTTGTCTGCTTTGAGACGCTCCAATATTGAGAACGGCTAGTATAGCTGCGAAACCCTATCAAGGAGATTCTTTTGAATTCTACCTAATCACAGGCAGTATTTATACAGAAATGGAGCTCACAACAGTAATGGCCTTATAAGAGGCTTTGTGTTGCTTGCCTTTACAACATGCAACACAGGTATGGTCATTCTTGAAAAGTTTAGGGGGTAGTCCTCTAACTAAGTTACCCTTTACCAATCTGTTCATGTTTTTATAGTTCACATGACCCATCCTCCTATGCCATTTCACAGATTCATCAACTGAGGCTTTTGCCACTAAACAAGCCAAATTACCCCTGGGACTGAGATTATTCAAGTTAATGGTGTAAAGATTATGTTTCCTTGGAACCCTAAGTACCACCATACTTTCATCTGGAAGCATGAAGTCCTTGGATAGCACAAGACAATCAGTGTCTGTGAAGAGAACTCTATTCTTCTTGTCACAAATCTGAGAGATGGAGAACAAGTTGAATTGTTGCAGTTCCTTCACATAGTAGACATTTTCAAAATCCAGTGTGGGAGTTCTGATTGTCCCTTTTCCAGTAATCCTACCTTCACCACCTCCAAAAGTCACTTTTCCTCCTTGAAATTCTTGAAAGTCATCCAGTCTTTCCATGTTACCTGTCATACTTCTAGAACAACCACTATCAAAGATCCCTTCATCTTCAGCATCTGAATAAGGATTTTCCTACAATATACAACATGGGAAAAGTTAGTGTCTAAGGGGGACCCAAGCCATTTATGACTTGGGTCTGCCTTGTGGATCTGAAAAGGTTGTCCATGAAGATGTATGAGATCCACTATTGTTCTTGGGTACCCAGTATAAACCTTTTCTATGTGTTTTCCAAGAACAACCTGCTGAGGGCTTAACAGCAGTTGCCCATCTCACCCCACCATATTTCATATGATTATAATACATTTGAGGTACATATGGTGTATAAGTCTGAAAATAAGAACTTGTAGGTCTATTTAAATGGGGCATAGGTCTAGCAGTACTTTTCCACCAACCAGAAGTTACTGATGGAGAATATCCTCTATCAGTAGGAACTGGAAAAGGCCTATTTTGCCTACCAGTAGGAACTGGTGCAGGCACCTTTGGCTTACCAGTAGGAACTGGTTGTGGTCTAGCAGGAGGAATGTTTACTTTGCCAGTCCTAAGAAGTACAGCTTGTGGGACAAACTGATTTTGATGATTAACATTATTCCTACTATGTACAGGTCCCACCCCATTACCAACAGTCTTATTAGCCATTTGTTTCTCATAAAAATCACAATCCTTAATAAGATGAGTACTACTACCACATACAAAACATAACTTAGAAACAGATGAAGCATTTTTCCTAAAATGACCTGCCTTTTTATTAAAATAACCATTCTTATTACAAGAGGTCCTAGAAGTGTTTTCATTCTTATCAGAACTATTACAAGAGAAACTAGGTAAATCCTGAACAATAATGGGTTCTTGGATAGGTGTCCCAACATTGGACTCAATCTCAGCTTCACTCTCAGATGTGGATACACTGGAAGTTGATGCACAGGAGGTAGAATCATTTGACTTGGGCTCTGAAGATTTGACACTAGAATCACTGGAGGCAAAGTCATTTGTGTTGACCTCTGAAGACTTGTCACTGTTATCACAAGAGACAAAGTCATTAGACACAGAATTAGAGTCACCAGAGGTTGAGGACTTTGTACCATAAGACATTTGTGATTCATCCAAGTCAATGTGATCTGATAGAGGAGTGTAGTCTCCAGAAAGAGGTGGAGGCACAGCTTTCATACTATCAGCTTTGGCAAACCTATTGAAAAGAGGTCTACCTTCCACTTCTTCAGAGTTAGTGGTAAATACACTAAATGCAGAGTCATCCCATCCTAACTCATTTTCCCTTATATAGTTATTAAATCCCAAACCCACTTTTGTTCTAACAGACATGGAACTATCAATTAATCTGAACAAGTTTTTGGAAGAGGTTCTCCCCTTTTCCATTTGTACTAAGTGATTATCAAGTTTTGTTTGTAGTTCTTCCTTAACAGTCTCAGCAATAACATTTATTCTTTCAGAATGTTTTAGCAGATTAGTTGTATTTTCTAGTTTAATAGACAACACCCTAATCTTGTCTTCAAGTGTTAACTGATTTTTCTGAAGAACTCTCTTTTGTTTTTCCAAAGTTTTAAGTGAGTTCTTATAAGCTTGAACTTGTATACAATATTCACTATTTTGTTCATTATGCTGCTTTTGAAGTTCATTTTACTTATTATCACAACCAAAAGGGCAATTATGTACCTCAGAAGTGACACTCATGAGAGCAAATTCTCCAGCATCACCTGTAGTACTGGCTTCCTTTGTATCAGCTCTAGTGATCAAGTTGTATATCTTGGCAGCACCTTCTTCAATTGCATCCTTAGTGACCTGAAACATATGCTTAGAACGTCAACAAAATTTTGGTGAATTCATAGGTTTATGTTAAAAAAAATCAATAGTAGGACCGCAAGATTTCCAAGTGTATAAATTTACAAAAAACACATGCAAAACCTCATAAAAATGATCACGATTTCCTAAGCACATGACACTGTGAAGCTCGACATGTATAAATGCAATTATATTGCCAATGCATGCCGTGAATGATGTTCTAACCTGACACCATCCCAATCCACATGTAATACGTTCGTTCCAGTGATAGCTAACACGCCGAAACCGGGGATTGTCAATCCCAAATAGATCTATCTATAACCATTCGCAGTCACAATCTAGTAATTGGACAGTTCAGATAAAGGGCTCATTGGGTATCGCTAATTAGGCAAACAAGATCCGTAATCATTGTATAAAATGACACTTGCGTCCAATTGTAAAACAAAGCAGGTTACACCCCAAGGATGTAAATCATTTAAATAATAGTCAAAACATGGTGGCCTATGAACTCACCTGAAGAATAGTCCTCCTGAAAATTGAATAATAGAATACAAGTAGAACCACACCGATGTCAAATACCTAATAAAACGGCCAGTCTTAGTCACAAGTTTAGGCTAAAGACTCGATGTATAAATAGCTAGTTTATATATACTATTATCACTTTGTGTGGTAGATGTACAGTTTTAAGTGTATTAGAAAAAATTGTTTGTATGGCTCTTGGGAAAACGGATATACTTCTTAATTATATATATTTATTTAATAAGCCGTAAATTAAACCCGTTAAAATGTCTGAAAAAATTAATATTCGACCGATTCATTAAGCGTTTTAATTATTCACCTATTGAACACAAATATACCCTTCAGCTTGCTAGATATTACACTTCGTCCCTAGGTTTATAAAATATAAACATTTACCCACTGTAACCCTTTGTTTTGATACTTACATAATTAGATACCCTTAAATTTACAAAAATGAAATTTTAGGGTCTTTATAGTTTCTACTGGTAGATATAGTCATTACTACTGGTAGCATATTAGTTACTCCTGGTAGAATAATATTGTCATTAGTACGGTAGTACTAGAATGGTTTACTACTGGTAGTTATAGTCATTATACTGGTGAGCATATTATTACTCCCGTGTAGAATAATAATTGTCAATAGTACTACTGGAATAATATAAGGGTTACTACTGGTAGATATAGTCATTACTACTGGTAGCACATTAGTTACTCCTGGTAGAATAATGTCATTAGTACTGGTAGTACCATAATGGTTACTACTGTCAAGTATAGTTAGTCCGGTAGTACAAATCATTCGTTAAGCTATTTAAGTTTGCTTAAGTTGTTTGGCTTATTGATAAGCTTCGGATGACTTATTTGAGCTTATTGGGCTCGTTGGCCCAATAACCATTTACTAAAATTAGGTACCAAGGTCCATTAAGTCGTTCGGATTTTTAATTAAAGGGTATAAGGGCCCTATAATAAGTTTCAATAAGCTCGTAGTCACCTTAATAAGCGCGTAGACTTATTAATAAGCTTTGGGTCACCACTGTGTGGGCTGTTTGGCCCAAGAGTGTGGGGCTGCGTGGGTTAAAACGAAGCCATAGTGGCCTGTTTATGTGTTCTAGTAGTACCTCTAAGACAGCGTTAACGGCTAGTAACCAAATGTGAGCCTTATTTTGCATGGCATAGGGACTTTCCTACATGCACATGCTAGATAAGGTTGCCTACACATTCCTTAGTCTTCATGTTGTGTTTACAAGAAAGTTCACGTATATTTTTCTTACCATTTTTGTGTAAAATGTATATTTTTACGTCAAGGTCCAAGTGTTTCATAACAATAGGGCACTTAATAAAGCCCCTAATTGACATAAACCATCTTTGTACATGCGTTTAATTAGGTCTTTGGCACCACACAAGTATATCATGAACAGATATTAGGTGCGTGAACTCTATTGAAGGTCGCGACACAAGCTAGAAATCAAGCGACCATTAAACTATGAATTGCAAGAAGTGTCGTGAGGGACTTACAAGGTCCCTATAGCTCTTAGATTGAGAAGTGGACATTATTGTGTCTAGCCCTTAGCCCTCGTAGACCCCCTTGTGCACTCGTTGTATTATCCCTTAGCTTGTGTCGGTTCTCAAATGTGACAAATAGAGTGTATGTTGCGTTTTGTGATCGAATAAGAGAAGAAAGTATATACGAGTTTGGAAATGTGTTTAATGAGCTACTGAAATTATTTATTAGGATGTAGAAGCTAGTTAGCTCTTCTTGTTTCACAAACCACCCACACCGATTCAATATTTGTACCAATAGGAGGTGGTTTTTGAGTTCCTTTTACTAACACCTGTTGATACTAAACCATCTTAGCACATTTCTTAATTACTCTCTAAGATGTACAAGATTTGGCTTAGCTAGCAAATCTTTATGGATTTGTGTGTAGTTCCTATTCCATCTGCGGCACAAAGGAAATCCAGAGGCATAATGGTTTCTTAACCAATTGTGTAAAATGAACAAATAGGAGACCAATAGGACAAGTCTGAATGAGTTAGAGGAAGTCCTAGTACTTGTAAGATCATTAGAAAGGATTCTACTGTTTTGGACCCCTAAACCGTGCTCCTATGGGTTATATGCACAAAATTGATTAAATTTGTATTAAGGTTTTAAAAAGCGGGTTATTGGTTTGAGTCTAGATAAGTTTAGGTATTCTGGGGTGTGTTCAAACGTATTTTATTGCGATACGTAACCCTTTTGCATGACCAATAAAAATAAAATACGCAAAGTACATAATCATCCTCTTGATAATTATTTCTTACTTGGTGGATGTAAACCTTAATTTATTTGATGACCGTTTACATTAAAAGATTATTTCTAGTCTTAACGCCGATTTTAGCTCAAAAGCAAACATTAAAAGTAAACATGCGTATCGGACTAAAATGAACAGTGTCTAGTAAGTAGGAGTCGTAAAAACACCATGAAATTGAGAAATTTTATAAGTCCCACCCCGTAAAAGAGCTTTTCCCTCACAAGCCTAAGAACCTTGTTAGCAATGACAAGCCCGGTTTGTGAAAAGCTGTGGGTATTTTTGTTTAAATGAATCTTCATGTTCCCAGGTGAACTCAGGGCCCCGCCTAGAGTTCTAGCGAACCTTGACCAATGGTATCCAGCTTCGCTTCAATCGTTTGATCTCCCATTCCATGATTTCAACAGGCTCTTCCACAAACTGGAGCTTATCGTCAACATGAATTCCTTCTAACGGCATGACTAAAGGTTCGTCAGTGTAACATTTCTTCATATTAGACACATGGAAAGTATGGTGAACTCTGCTCAACTCTTGAGGAAGTTCCAGTCTGTAGGCAACTTTCCCCACTTTTGCTAACACATTGAAGGTTCCGACAAATCCTCAGGAATTCAGCGTTCCCCCGCTTTTTTTAAAAAAACCGAACCGTACGACCCCTTTCCAAGGCAAGACCTTGAGCATAACTCTGTCCCTAACCTCGAACTCCATCAGCTTTCGCTTCCGATCAGCGTAGCTCTTTTGTCGATCCTGAGCAGCTTGCATCCTTTGCTTGATCAGGACGATCTTTTCCGTTGTTTCTTGGATCAATTCCGGACCACCAGTCAGTTGGGCTTCCCAACCTCCAAGCCCAGCCAACCGGTGATGCGCATTTCACCCATACAGTGCCTCATAGGGGCGGCATTTATGCTAGCGTGAATAACTGTGCCTGTATGAATAACTCGGCCAATGGCCAAATCCTTAACCCAGCCTTATGCAAAATCGATCACCGCAAGCACTAGCATGTCCTCGAGAGTTTGAATGGTCTCTCGCTCCTAACTGGCCGTACAGTTTCTGGATGATACGCAGTGCTCATACTAATATCTGTACCCAAAGCTTTCTGAAATGATCTCTAGAAATTTGAAGTGAATCTTTCGTCAAGATCACAGATAATTAAGGCAGGTATCCCATGTCTTTCCACTACCCTGTTCAAGTACAACCTTGCCAATTTGTCTAATGGATCATTCTCTCTTATTGGTAAGAAGTGAGCAGATTTTGTAAGTCGATCCACAATCACCCCAGGATGGTGTCGAAACCTTTGACGATCTAGGAAGTTTGGTGGATAAAATCCATCGTGATATAGCCCAATTCCACTTGGGTATCTCTGGTTGTACTAGCAAATCCAACTGGCCTTTGATGTGCCGGACCTTGGACCCTTGCTATGTCATTCATTTTGCTAACGTACGTGGCGATGTCAGCCTTCATGTTTGGCCACCAATATAATTTCTTCACATCTTGGTACATCTTTTCGGAACCGGGATGGATAAATATTTCGACTTGTGGGATTCGGGCATAATCACGGATCTTAAGTCTCATAGCAAGTATCCAACTCCCTCCGTGTAAAAACATAGTGTTCACGCACGTGGTTCCAATCTTTCCTTGGGTATATCCCTTCGGATTATACCGCCTACGTCTTCATTCACGAGATTCTCTGGTTTCTGGGCTTCGATCTGAGCTTCTAATATTCGTTTGGGAAGATCCAAGCCAATTGTCATAACTAAGGCTCGAACCCGCAATGGCTCAATCCGTTCCTTACGGCTCAACGCATCGGCCACTACGTTTGCCTTCCCCGGGTGGTAACGGATGTCGCAATCGTAATCACTTAGCAATTCTAGCCAACGGCGTTGCCTCATGTTAAGCTCCTTCTGATCGAGAATGTGTTGTAGGCTTTTATGGTCGGTGAACACGGTGCATCTGGTTCCGTAAAGATAGTGTCTCCATATTTTTAGAGCAAATACCACTGATCCAAGTTCTAAATCATGAGTGGTGTAGTTCTTCTTGTAAACTTTTAGTTGTCGAGAAGCATAAGCAATCACCCTCTCTCTCTGCATTAATACAGCACCTAAACCCTTGTGTGACGTATCGCAGTAGACAACAAAGTCTTCGCTCCCTTCAGGTAAAGCCAGAATTGGTACACTGCACAACTTCTGCTTTATTAACTGAAAAGCGTTCTCTTCCTTTTCACCCCAGTCGAACTTGATTCCTTTCTGAGTAAGTTTCGTCATTGACTTAGCAATCTTTGAAAATCCTTCGATGAACCTTCGATAGTAACCAGCAAGACCTAAAAATTGGCGGATCTCCTTTGGTATCTTGGGAGACGCCCAATCTTTGATAGATTCTATCTTGGCTGGATCCACATGTATGCCTCTGCTATCTATGACGTGTCTGAGAAATTGTACCTTCGGGATCTAAAATTCACATTTTGAAAACTTAGCATACAACTGCTCCTTCTTAAGCAATTCCAAAATTTCCTTAAGATGTTCTTCGTGCTATTTCTCGTCCTTTGAATAAATAAGTATGTCATCGATGAAGACAATTACGAATTTATCCAAGTAAGGCTTGCACACTCGGTTCATGAGGTCCATGAATACCGCAGGTGCATTTGTCAGTCCGAATGGCATAACCTGGAACTCGTAATGGCCATACCGAGTCCGGAATGCTGTCTTTAGAATATCTTGCTCTCGCACTCTAAGCTGGTGATATCCCGATCTTAGATCTATCTTCGAATAAATGCTGGACCCTTGAAGTTGATCAAACAAATCGTCGATCCTCGGGAGTGGATAACAATTCTTCACTGTCAGTTTATTTAACTCACGATAGTCGATGCACATCCTGAATGACCCATCCATCTTTTTGACAAACAAGACCGGGGCTCCCCAAGGTGAGGAACTAGGCCTTATGAATCCTTTGTTAGAAAGTTCTTGTAATTGTTCCGATAATTCCTTCATTTCGGATGGAGCCAATCGATACGGTGCTCGAGCTACGGGTGCGGCTCCTGGAATTAAATCGATTTAGAATTCCACTGGTCGGGCCGGAGGAAGACCTTGAAAGTCCTCGGGAAATACTTCAGAAAAATCTCGGACGATTGGTACGTCCTTTATTTGTTTTCCTTCCGACTTGTCCTCCTCTTTCTTGGCGGATATCTATGCCAAAAAGACCTGGCATCCTTTTGCCATGTACTTTTGAGCTTTTGAACATGATATAACTGTCAATCGAGATTCTCTCCCGTTGCTACTTTCGTTGCCACAAAAAGTCAAAGTTTCATTCCCTTCCCATAGGAACTTGCATAATTTCTCATCCACACGATTCACGGCGTGCATCTTTTCTTAACCAGTCCATACCGATAATGACATCGAAAACCAGTTTCCCACGTGCATTAAGATTCTATGTTAACGGATGGTCTAAGAAATTTAAAGTGCAACCTCGTATAATAGTGTCTATCCCAACTAATTTCCCATCAGCTAATTCGACATCATAACAATTTTCTAACGGAGTTGGGGTGATGTTAATCAAGGAACTAAATGCAATGGATATAAAGCTTCTATCGGCACCAGTGTCGAATAAGATAGATGCAATATTGTATTTAGAGAAGTAACCCTGACGACATTGCATCAGGTTTCCCGCGCATTTCCCTCGTTTCTTGCATTCCTAACTGCGAGAACCACACCTTGCATTCCCAGTCCTCCATCTTTATTCTTTCGCTTAGGACAATCTCTCTTGAAATGCCCTGGTGCTCCACACTCAAAACAACCATTTCCTTTGGGAGCTGCCCCATTGCCCTTCTGAGTATTAGCAACATTTGTGTTACCAGTACTCCTGCAATCGCGAGCAAAGTGCCCTATTTTGTTGCACTTGTGGCACCTCTGGGTACACGGGCCATTGTGGTGAAGATGGCACTTGGTGCATTTGGGCAAAGATCCCCTATACGGCTTCTTTTCTCTTGTCCTCATAGTGTAGACCCTTGGCGAAAAAAAAAAAGAAAAAAAAAAAAAAAAAAAAAAAAAATTAAAAAAAAAAATAACATTCTGCCTCTTGAAGGGTTTGGCTGTTGGTGAAGCATGGTTTTTTTCGGGATGAATCATCACCTTCCGCTTGTTGTCAGGTTAGCCTTTCGCGTAGTCGGGAGTTTTCTGATCCATCCAAGTCATTGGCCAACTCAATAATCTCATCTAACGTCTTGGGTCTGGCAGACTTGACGTTCCCATAAACGTTGTCAGAATCCCTGTGTTACCTTTGTCCAACCTTCTCGGTTTTCGTTGGCAACAAACTTGTACATATCAGGGTTAACCTCTTGGAACCTTCAGTGATGCTGGAACATCTTTCCCTTGACCTTAGGCTCCACATCTTCAATTTCTTAATTTCTTGATTTCACCCTGCGGACAATCTTTTCGTCATCTTTTTCTTGTGTACTTCCAAGTCATTGTATATGCCTCAGGACCTACGTTCTTATCTGACCATCCACCAAGTCAAAGCAGCATCCTAACAAGTATGTTGGCAAACTTACTTGATTCTCTATAGCAAAACACTGATTTTGAAAACCGACTCCATCTTATCAATCCACCGAGATAAACCGACCACGCGCTTCATCCCCCGTTGAAATCAAAGGTTGACACTTCATGAAGTCAGCGTAAAAACAAGGGTGCGCAGTTTGCACGTTCCTTTGTATCCCGTGCGAACTTGCTTCCATCTCCATTGGTGGAGTTTCACAAAAGAGCTTGGTCAATCATTGCTTGGATGGATTATGGAGTTAGGTTTTTGGGTTGGTGTTGTCCAACCGGGGTATATGTCCTCTTTGTTCGTAGGTGCCATGATTTGTCTAGATCACAAAAGATAAAACATGAGGTTATATGACAGAATATAATAATGTATAGATGAGATATCAACACAAGAGAGGTATATAGTACAACATAACACATCCATTTCATTCATAACTTTGAAAATTTTACATGAAATAGTTGTTGGAGTACACATAATACAATACAAAAAGAGCTAGCTATGCTACAGGGAAAACCCTAATACTTAACATTCCTGTACAATGACCTAGCAAGATACAATACATAAATCACTAGATGTACTTCAGCATCCCCAGAAGCATCCTGGTGATCGGGAACTACCTCTGTCCTGCTGTCTCCTCATCCTCTGCGCTCTCGCATGCTAACAACTCAGTCTGCATGCTGGCTCATCCTCTCCCACAAATCTCTATACTAGAGAGTCTCTACCATCTGGTCCCTGACCCATGGTCAGTCTCTCGAAGCCTTGCAAACTCAGCCTACCTGCATCTGAAAGCGAGTCTCCAGTCCTAATGGTTTGTCTGAAATGAGAGTACTCTATAGCTGTACTGTGGCTTATGTGCCCCCTGGAGGGGGTCTTGTGTGCAATACACATGAACACGAGGTGTCTTAAAGTCTCCTGATGATCGCCTGACCTCAATCCTTATCGAGTAAGCCCAAGCCTCTCAGAACATAGCCTCCTCCTCCACCATCCATATTGTCTCCTGGAGAGTCATCCTATCTCCCATAAGTAAATCGACCCGCTGCAAGTCCATATCGACTCGCTGTAATATACGAGACCTACTATCCTGAGCATCCTCTAGTAAAGCATACAAGCCCTGTGTATCATGCTCATGGAGCTCAGCAAGCTCTGTGACCCTAGTATTTACCTCTCCTAAGGTCACCGGTGCTATCTCAGGCATTGCCTTTGCTAGATCTACCCAAGTATCCCTAATACCGTACCCAATATCTCTAATCCCATGTTGTCTCTCCTCAGCATCTACCATGCTGACAAACCCATAATCTATCACTTGACCTCTGGTAAGTTCTGATGCATGGAACGCTCTCCAACCTCATATCTGAGCCTAAGTGACAAATTAACCGCTCTGCAGGAGGCTGCTCAGACTCAGGAATGTCATCCCTACGGTCAACAGGTGGTGGTATGTATAGGGATGGTGGTAGTGGTGGTAGTGGAGGTGATGGTAATGCGGTAGTAACTGCATCGATGAGGGCTTGAGTGGATGATATCCTAAGTGTTTGGATTTGGGTTGGACACCCAGATGATGGTTGTAAAGGTGGTGAATGTGCAGGTGGGGCCATGGCACCGTAGCAGGCCTCCCCTACTGAGGGGTGATAGGCGATAGGTGATGTGAAAGAGTAGTAGTGGCTAGAAGTCTCTCGACCTCTGCCTCTGGTGGAAGGGATATGGAAGTCTGAGGTCAGACGGTAATCCTAGCCCCAATAGTGATGTCAGTAGAGGGTGGTGGTGTAACAGGCTCTGTTCCCTCAGGTGGGAAAACAGGCTCATCAACAGGTATAACAATAGTAGAGTCAGTCGGAGCTAAGTGCTCATCCTCCTCCTCCTCCTCATCCTCATCCTCACCATCAGCGTCATCCCCAGATGAATTGCCGTCATCATCATCTCCATCATCTCCACCGTCCATAGGATAGTCAACCAGACCATCCTCTGTCTCATCATCCTAGTACTCCTCTGGATCCTCCTTGGGATCCGACTCAGTAACATATCCGGGTGACTCAGCAGTAGGTGAATCAACAAGAAGATTTGCTTGCTCCTCTCCGAGAACGCTTATCATCCTTCAATGGTATATACTTAGGGTATATAGGTCTGGCAACTATCAGATCATGTGCATGTACGAACAAGCTCACGCTCATCCTCGTCTGAGTGACTGGCGGTCGTGTTCTCTGCCTTATGTAATCTGGTTGATGGTGGGGCAACTGGCTATTATCTTCAGTCGTATCCTAATACTAGGGAACCCGTAATGCATCCCTCGATAATCCTCATCATCGCTCCTCAAAGGCTCTGCCGGCTCAGAGTGGGGTAAACGGAAGTGTAGGTAACAGCAGATCTAAGAAGACATAATACTGCAAAAAGCAAAATAACTTATATAATATAACGTATAGGAAAGATCGTGTGATATGTCTGTAACTTAAATAATTAAAGGTCTTATATAATATACTTAATATCATTTATATACACGTAATATCAATCATGTAAGCACTTAATCCCCTACTAATGCAAAAAACAATGTATGATCATAGTAAGCATATATCTAATGAAATAAGTAATGTAGTATGTCCCCGCAAATCCATTTGTGAAACAATGTTTGAAAAATGTTATATCTGTGTTTAAATTTTTTGATTAATAATCACTTATCTTTTGACCTGGTTTTCTAGAACCTTGGCTCCTGATTCAATCTGTAACACCCTAAAATCTGAGCACGCAGTGGAATGTTGAATATCTGAGGGCGTTACATTTACGGATCAATAGCATAAGATATGAGAACGACCACTAAACATGTCGTTTGAAAAAGATACATTGGATTAACAAAATACTTGTTTGTACATAACTCAGGCGTTAAATAATTCAACAATATAAAGTAAAGAGTCCCGGTTTTAACAATTGGCCCCCAAAAGTATAACACCCCAAATCTTAAGTGTTGACTCTTCAATTATTGACTTTCAATGTAAGCATCGCACGCTCGTGCCTTATTGAATGTAAAACATGCTTAAAACGTCAACATAAAGTTGGTGATTCGATAGGTTTATGTAAATCAATGGTAGGACCCCAAGATTTCCAAGTGTATGATTAAGGCAACAAAATGCAAACATCATAAAAATAATTAACGTTTCCTAAGCTCATGACACTGAAGCTCGCATATATAATGCAAATATATTGCCAACAGGTGTCCGTGAATGAATTGTGCGAAGCCCGCAACATCCCAAATTCGACATGTATGCCCCTTTCGTTCTGTGATAGCAGTCCTCCCTAACGGGATTGTCATCCCTAATAATCTAATTCGAAACATTCGCGGGCCCACATAATTAGTCCCAATCACATCTATGCAATTAACAGTTCATGGATCATGGTCAAAATGGGTTATGGATCTTAGCAAACACGTAAATCATAGGTATAGAAATGTACACTTGCGTCCAATTTGTAAAACAAGCATGTTCTCACCCCAAGGATGTAAATCATTTAAATAACAGTAAAACATGGGGCTATGAACTCACCTTAGAAGGTAGTCCTCTGATTGATATTATATATCCAAGCAGGTAGTGAATCACATCGTCAATTAACAAAGTAAAAATACGATCAAGTCGTAGTCTACATATTTAGGGCTAAGCGACTCAATGTATAAACTATAACAATTTCAATTTATATAATACGGTTATTCACTTGTGTGGTGTGTATACCGTTATTGTAATCATTTTTCCCTTTGCTCTTGAGGTGGGTACATCTATATACTTTTAAGTTTACAAGTGGTTTTAAGTATTAATAATAAATACACCTATTTAGCATTCGTGTGACTTAGTTTATATAAGTATCTATTATATCACGACAGTCCGAGTACCAAATGTTTATTTAAATCACTTAACTATATAAAATACCGCTTGAGGTTTTCATATTGGCAAAAACAGCCCTTATAGTTTAAAATAGGATATTTACCGTTTACACCCCTAAGTTTCCATATTGATACGTTTAGTCCCTCTATTTTACAAAATTTACATTTTTGGTTCTTATGAGTTTCAAACAGTCCCTCAAGTTTAGGAATGTCAAAAACATATATGAATATACTACATATTAATAATAAGCAAGCTAGTACTAACTATGCTACAGTAACTAACTTCTCCAAAGTACTAACTCTTTAAGCCTGGCATATTAACTTCTAATTAGCTCTATCATACCAACCCATTAGTGAGTTACAAATTCATTAGAGTTTGTTTGAGCTCGTGTTGGACACAAGAAAGTTCAGGATTGTCAAAAACAGTATTATTAATACACTAGCAGTATTAACAATATACTAGCAGTACTAACTCTGCTAGCAGTACTAACTTCTGCTAGCAGTACTAACCCTGCTTAGCAGTACTAACTTATGCTAACTTATTTCGACATATCCCAACAACCCTAGTTCTCATATACTATAGTGTACACATCCTTTATTAAGCAAAACGAGTTGTTAAGTATTATGATACGTGACATGAAAGTGTTTCTGTTTCCAAACAAGTTATCAAACCTCTCGGTTAAATATTTTACGATGGAGTGCAGGTCATAACTAACCTTTTATGCTTATAATCATAAGATCTTTGTTACGTCCTTATGGCTTTGGTCACCACACATGCTAAAGATGTTGTATATTGTAGACGTGGACATGGGTTGTGTCTGACTAGGCACGACCCATGTATAGCTTGTTAACACATAATAACCATGCCTTATAACAATGAAGTAAACGAAGACACTTACTAACATGAACGTAGGCTAAGACACTAGCAAGGGTCCTAGCTTCTTGAACGGTGTGTATTCGAGCAATGTGGGCAACCCTCGTTGTGGTAAAACAGATCAATAACCAACCCTAACTTTAAAGCTTTGTAACTACCCTAACTTCGCTCGTGTAAACTTTTTATAAACTTGTATGACAACGAGAACGTTTGTGGTTTCGAATGCAGATCAAGGAGTATTTTTGTTTTGCGTTTGAAGCTTCAACACAAGAAATAAATATTGTGTAGTTGTTTTGAGAGTGTTTAGGGTGTATGTGATGTTCACGAGTGTAAAGTGGTAAGTCTACATAGAGTATTTTATAGGCAAAATGTCTAGTACATATTCCTAGTCCGAAACCAACCAAACCGTGCCCTATCTACTAGTGGTTGTGTGTTTTGGTTTAATCACACATAGTTTTGTAAAACCACCAGGTGACTATTCTTAATTACAAGATATAATGTAACAAGAGATTGCTTTAGATACTTGAAAATCTTATGATTTGTGTATGTGCTTGTGTTTGAGCCAGTTGTTACAAAGAAAAGAGAAGCAATATGGTTATTTAAACATTGTTAATAGATTAGTGGGGACATTGTAGGACTAACATTTATTAATGGGAAAGTTGTACAATGTACTTAGCAAATATCATGGAAGATTTCTAGGTGAATTTGTGTGTACTATGTAAGCCGAGGGTTTTCAATAGGTAAGGAAGATCCAAAGTAAGATCTTTAACCATGTGTATAAGTAACTAGAGACATGTTTACAAATTCTTAATTAAAACCTAGAGGTACATTGTACTTAGTATCAGATTTAAGGATTTTTCTAGTTATTTCTTGTCCCATAATTCGGCCTAGTGGTATTTAACACAAAATTAATTTTAGATTTGTTTTAGGTTTTAAAGTGGGTATGGTTTGAGTCTAAGAGTAAGTCCTAGGTATTTCCCCGGGGTATGTCCAAATGTATTTGATTGCGAAACGTAACCCTTTTACGTGACCACTAAAAATAAAATACGCAAAGTACATAATTATCTTCTTAATAATTATATATTACTTGGTTGATGTAAACCTTAATTTATTTGATGACCGTTTACATTAGATGGTTATTTCTAGTCTACGCGATTAGCCTTAAAAGCAAAATTAAAAGTAAACGCGTATCGGACTAAAATGAATAGTGACTAATGTTAGGAGTCGTAAAATGACCTGAAATTGAGAAATGTTACAAAAAGTCTTTGACATTGCAGCCTTCACCTCTTAAACAAGTCTGAAATTTGCTAACATAGATAGCTATATCCTTCTCTATTCATGGTCACCAATACATGTCTCCAAGGTTATAGTACGTCTTATCCACTCCCAGATGTACCAACTACCGTGATGCATGGGCCTCATCCATTTTACTTCCTACCAATGGAACCTAAATACGATCCATAAAATACAAACTCTCATCTTATTTCCTTTCCATCTATTGATCTAAACCATGTAGCCTTTCTGCGAGTGCGTTCTCTTGCTTGAACGCCTTACTTTGGGCTGCCATATCAATCCCTTAACTCCCATACTGATTGGGTTAAGCCAGTCGCTCGAGACACGTCTAGGTTTCACTCGTTCCTTCCTGGATGGTAGCGAATTTCATACTCATACCACTATACAATTTAATCCAAAAGTACTAACCATCATCCTACCCTCATTTCCATTTGTGGGTCGTCACGCAGCATTTCTGCTGGCCACTTCTCTACCTTGACACTCACTTAGTAGCCAATATCTTGTCCTTAACACTTGACTGGATAGTCATGAACATTGCTCTTACTCGTCTTAGTTTCACTCTCCCTTTCTACTCAACGCATTAACCACTACATTTGATTTATCGAAGCGTCACATAAATCATTCTTTAAGGTCTAGAAAGCCTCATCTCATTTTGTGCCCCACTCATACTTTTGATTCCTCTCAGTTAGGGAAGTAAGGGTTTTAACAATCTTAGAAAAGTTTGCGATGAAACGAGGTAATTAACCTGCCAATCCTAAGATAAAACATATCTCGGATGGTGTCAGAGTACTTCCCAATTCTTTACTGCCTCACACTAGTAACCGAGCATACAACTCTCTCCTCCTCATAATCCCCACTAACTTTAATGAACTACATGCTTCTATTCTTAACAAAACGACACTGGGCTCCCTCATTAAAAGACGAGGTCGTATGAAACCTTGCCTTGCCACTACTCGAAGTTGTTCATGAACAATTTTTTGCATTTCCAAGGGTGCTAGACGATATGGAGACTTTGCAACTGGCGTCGCTCCATGAACCAAATCTATGCGGAATTCAACTTGTTGTCGTGGTGGTCATCGACAAATCTTTCGGAAACACATCAATAAATCTCGTACGACAAAAATATCACTTAATTTTAGTTCATCTACCTTTGTGTTCATTAAGGTTTTCACGACTCCTTGAGTACGTTCACCATGAACCCGAAGTATCTCATCACCTTCTAATGTATTTCAACCACCTTCTCATACATACCATCACATAACAAACCTCCATCTTGGACAACCAGTCCATTCGCCACAATCACATCAAAGCTTCACAATTCAACGATATCAACGAACTCTAAGGGTTACAACAACGAATAGGATAACCAACGAATATCAATCAAAGGCTAGAATGCATATAGAGACTTCACTTCTGCAAGTAAAAAAGAAAAAAAATAAAAAAAAAAAGACGTAGGTCAAATGACATCAGAATCTTTGAAAAAAATATGTATAGCCACCGAGTGAAACGCAACAAGAAAAACAACAAGCGTACCACAACAAATGAACCAAAAAAAATCAATACTAAAGACGAAAATTCTTATACCAATTATCGACTTTACTCGAAAGACCAAATTAAATAATGTTTTTATAAAAATCAATTTAAAATAAAGAAAGTCACTTTAAGTATAAAAATCATTTTAAAATAATAAAGAAGATGCTTAAATGTAATCTTTTAAAAAATCATTCTGGTTGTCATATAAATCTAGAGATGGTTTATCTAAAGGTGTATCGTACCTTACCACTTGAATCACTTAAAACCACTTTTTATAGAAAAATAAATTTATATTTACCACTCAACAATTTTCATATCCTATTTGCATAGACCATTTAAACATATTCTATTTACAAGGATCATTTTAAACACAGTTTTTCTCAAACACTAACACAATACTTCAAAAGGACTTTTATAATTAGACATCAATTATGAAATATGTTACTCAAACAAAAGACACCATAATACCAAAAGGGATCGTAAAACACCGTACAGACTCTAACACAATTCCTATTGTTTGAAAACAAAAGAAAATAATACAGAACCATATACTCAAAAATAAAATCAAACTAACTCCGTACAAGAAAACTCTTGCCAAGAGTTTACGCACCCAAAAGAAAACGTAAGGTCTTATCCAAATAAGTCAACAGAGCAAAACCCTAAAAACCTTGATACGAACACGTCGCCAACGAGGTTAGAACACCAAAGATATACAAAGTAGGCAGAACCGAATCCACACTAAATGTTAGGAACAATTAGTGCTTAAAAGAAACGTTCGATACTCATACGAGTAATCAATGCAATGAAAGAACTAACAGAACGCGCCTATATCTGAAAGAGCAAACTCCGAACAACAATAATACTTCGAAACATCGAATAGGAAAAACGGGTACCTTACCAACAAAGTACGATGAAGGGATGCTTAGCTTGACTTAGGGAAATCCAAACAAACACCCGAGCAAACAACAACCTCTATAATAGTACCTTAATAGTATCTGTCCAATACAAATAGCAGGAAACTTACTATCTATTCAACTCACTTAACTTATCCCCAATTAGGTAAAGATTAATCCTAACATACTACCATCCTATCATGAATACACATATCAAATAAAAACATTGACACTACCATCTTACAACCAAACGCACGCACACAAATATCTGCAATCATGGTTTAAAAGGTCTATGTGTGTGACCTTTAAATTATTTGCCACCAAATTAAAAGGCCTACTTCACACGTTACGTACTTTCAAGATTAACCCATATAATCATAATTTCACATATAAGCACAGATACCACATCCACATCTTAAACACTCCAACTTAACACATAAAAGATGCTCATCAAATAACTGACTTATTATATTCAATTGAAGATCGCAACACATAAAGGAACGAAAGTCTCGCAACGACTTCCAAAATATAAAATATCCGAAAGAAATAATCAATAACAACATGACGAGGTAAAGGACGGGATAAACTTATGCTGGGCCTTGCTTGGGTTTGACTTTGCCTCCGCAAGAATCACCCGACTTCGTGGGTCCAGCCCTATTACGCACATCCGACAAACGATCAACTATCCTATCTCCTTCGGTTCCACAAGAGGCTCCTTATAACGCTTAAGACCAGTTGGGAAAACGGTTCCCCAACGATACTTCTTACGGAGGATAACCATAACTAAAATCTAAGAAAGTAATAACATATCATAGCAGATAGTAGTAGGCAAAATACCAAAATGAACACTTAGCAAAATATAAAAATATATGAAAGCATGCAAACACTAGAGGGAAAGCATAGCAGTTAGAGCATTAAACACTTAACCCTAAATTATCCACAAGAAGGACCCCAAGGTTATAGTCTAGGCTCAACCACCTACTTCTCTAAAACCAGAAGGTTCTGATGACCAATCTTGTCAACACCCCCGCCTAGGCGGAAACACAGCGTAACATCATGGAATCAATCACAACACAATGGTGACTACTATAGAGAAATCTAAATGAAGAAATAATCAAATGGACACAGCACAACGTGTCCATGACAATAACCACAACACAAATAAAGGAGTCTTGCAATTACTAAAGAATGTTCGTACACGAACAAAATAATCCAAATACTAACAATCTCCAACAAACAGTATCAACAAAACAAGATGTCATAAATGAAAAAGACTAGAACAGACAACTCACAAGCAATCTTAGGTCACTCTAGCCACTCTTCCTAACATCCTTCCTTATCAGTACATACTCACTCTAAAAATAATGCTTAAAAATGTCCAACAAAAGATGTTTGGAGTCATAGGTTTAAGACACAAATTTTAAAAGCTTATAGACAAGTACTATTATTAAGCAAACATGACACACAAATACTATGTCACGATCAACTACAAGCATGCAAATGCAACCAACACGAAACATGGGAACGAACAGGGCCCTGATCCAACAAATATTAATTATAGGGTAGGAACGTTACCCCCATCCATTATAACCATTCACTTTACTGGTGGAACATTACACTCGTCCGAGTATCACAACAAATGGTAGGAAACTGCCGCCGAGTCATTTCACATAACATTAGCACTAGCAGACAATAGCCTCGTATGTCCCATACACTTTCAAAATAAAGCACATAATCACAGTAATATAACATTTCCATTCATTAGCATCATTTTCATCCAATTTAAAAGCAATGAAAAAGAGGGACTACGAAACCACTGAAGCACAAGCACTTCCCAAACAATATACACGCTCAAGCTACACAATACAAACACAAATGTGTTACAAGACGCACCAAGCTAAAAGCTCATGTCCATGTAACACTCAATGATTGGATGTCTTAGGGTTTGATTAACCATCATGGTCACCTCGACACTGATGCCCAAACCTTAACCACTTCATTAACTGCTGCTCTAGTTACTTTATAAGCAACTCAGAATTAAACAGAATTTTAGCATACTTATACGTACTCCCGTAACCCTTACTTAATGAACCCCCATAGAGACAAACCAAGAAACACCCCATGTTCATTTATGATATATAACCTACCTTTCGATTTCCAAAATCCATTTACATGCACAAGTACTCTTAAGAAAATCAAACTTCAAAATAGTCCCAATTCGGATCTGATTGCACACTAAAAAATTTGGACTTAGTAACCATACTTAGACATAAAATTAGAAGGTATCCTTCTGGGGTTTCTCTATATACATATGGAACTAACTACATAGAAGCTAAGGCTCAATTCCGAAATTTAAAATGAAGGGTTTTACCCTCACAAACATGACCTAAACCTTACCCGTATTTACTGTTGTCACAACTTTTAGTATAACCAATATTTGAATGACTTTCCGACCTTAAAAACTTTCGAGACTGGATTTTGCAAGAAAGTACATTCAATGAGCTACTGTTTAGAGTCCAGAAACACTCAAAAACCTGTTACCATCATCGAATAAATCACTCTAAACACACCCTAAAGTCTCTTATCCTAAATCAAGCTTTTATCGCAAATCAAACCTAACCAATTGCATGATCATGATCCAAATCAAGCCCTAATCATTCTAACATCATTAAATATCATTAATATTCTGTATTTTATGTAAACCCTAAATCCATCATAAATTATCTTACATGAATTAAAAGAATAGACAAAGAAGAAGAACATACCTAACGTCTACTAATTAACACCGATTTCAACACCATAGATTTTCCTTGATCAATTTTTTTTGTCTTCTAGTTTTGAGACTCATATTGTACGACGTCCAATAAAGGGGAAGGGAAAATGGGCCAGGTTTAGGGTTTTGATATCTAAATCCTACAAAGTCCTAGTCCATTGCTACTTTAGTTTAGTAAAAAAAGTATTTTTTTTCTTTTTAAACCCAAAACCGAGCGCACCCTTTAAATATATATTTTTATAATATATTTTTTTAATTATTAATTAACTAATTTACTTTATTTCCTTAAGTTTTTATAAAAACCTAAGCTAATTTGATTAAACCTTTTACTTAAAACCTACTTTACTAAACTTCTAAATTTACTTTCCATTTCACCAGACCACTTTCTATTTTTAGAAAAGTTTTCTATAAACTTCTATATTTTCACTCACCTATTTTCATTTTCTAAAATTCCATATTTTTATAAACACTTACACTTATTCACCAACATTGAACGTAGCAATTAACAATGCAATACGCCAATCTTTTCCATTATCACTAAACGTGAACAAATGGAATACTCGTAATCCAACACAACATACTTAAAATGAGATGCCCAAACACCTCAAAATGATATCATGCACATACTTAACTCACTTAGCACACATAAAATCACATAGTACACACTTAAACACATAAAATGAACTCTAATGATTTCTAATAGTTTAAACTAACCGCTCAAATCACGTGTCACAGCCACGTGGGTGAAGGGTGTATGATTGGTCCAATGGTTAACACCTTCATCCTAAAATTACCCGACTATATGTGATGGTGGGTCGTTTCCTCTTTGTCTCCTAGATTTACATTTAAGGGTGAAAAACTGGGTAAAAGTTGAGCTCGTTCATCACACTAGAATTTCCCTAGAACCTAAAAATAAGGTCATGCACTACAAGTATTCAAGCCGAAATTCTCCTATTTCGTGGGTCCAAAAGTGCTACCTCCATGGGGGATACTATAGTTTCATCGACTTCTACCGGGTAAGTCACGCTTGTATACCTTCAAATGATAGAAACTTGTGTAACGTTGTGGCTTGGATTATCCACCTTATCCTCCATCATATCTAGATCACCTATAGGCTCATCACATGCATCTAACCATGACATGCATTTAGGTATCTTCATCATAACTATCTCACATTCTAATTCCACTTTATATGTTTTCTTAAATTGTAACTTAGGCAATTCTATCATATCATCTAACTTATGAGTCATTCTTAAGGAGCTATTCTCAAAAGTTTGATGCATTTGGTCACTTTTCCAAATGGCCTCACTAACAAAAGTTGATCCTAAACACGGAGGTTGTTCAAAGAGATCTAACCTAGGTGAAGGCTTATATGGTGCATAGGTTTCAGTAGGTGAGGTACTATGTGTGCGAGGATACTCTACTCTAACATTCATCATTTTATATATTTCCTCAAGATTCTCTTAGTCACTTTTAAAATCTTCTAGATAATTTTCATGGTAATATTCTATGAAGCACTCAAATTGTTCTTTCGCTAACGACTCAAGTGTGATTTCATCTGCCATGGTGACGAATGACATATTTAACTACACAAAGAAGAGATAGACTACGAGAAAGCTAATTGACATGAAATTAAATCTCACTTAATCAGGAAACTTGTATAGTAATCCTAAGCTAGGTTGAATCCAAAAACCTAGTATCCCTACACAGCACGCCAAAAACTTGATGCGGGATGTTGTTAAACTACAACAAGAAGTTTGCAACTCCCTAGCAGTGTAACAAATCTTAGTGTAGTATAGGCAAGACTCGGGGTTGTTATCGTTCTCTAGGGGAATAGCACTGTAAAGCCAGATCGAATGTTCACAAAGGTCTAAGGGTTGAAGGAAGATTATTTATGTGTTTTTATATTTTATGAAAGCAAGTAAATCTTGGTTTTTAGAGGTTGGTTTGTTTTAACTAATTAATCTACTAATCTAATTCTACTTTAATGGCGTGGAGGACAATTATACAACGAAGCGTATTCACCTAGGATGCACTACTCCTTGCTAGTCTATCTAATTCTACCTATTTCTTGGTCACACTTGAGATGATTTGTGTAATATTTCCCTAAGTATTAGCGAATACTCGAAATGCCATCGACTATTATCTCTAAGGCAACATACAAGTAAGTGTATAAGACAGTACAAGGTCCTAAGAGTATATTATGTAGATTAAAAATACGGTGTCTATATGGAAATTACTCATTAGATTCTAAAATAGAATTAAAACAAGGACTAGAAGTTGTAATTAGCCTAATATGGCTTGTGTTTAGACTATAAATACCCCTCTAAATCTTACCTTAAAGGGGTGAAACCTCAGAATGGGGTAATTTTCACTAATCATTCAATAATAACTACTTTCTCTCTCTAAAATGGCTTCTATATATTTCCATCACCCCCGACCTCCCGAGATCGTGAATTATCATTTTCCACAAGTAGTATCAAAGCCGAGGAGCAATTCGTGATGTTTAGCTTATCGATCAGCTTATTTCGCAGCTTATTTGAGCTTATTTAGTGCGTTCAGCAACTTATTCGGTGCAGCTTATTCAGTCCAGATTCGGCTTATTTTTAGCTTATTTCAATCAGATGTGGATTTTTAGCAGATTAGCTCATTCGGTTCAGCAGATTATTGTTATGCTTAATTTGTTGATTAAATCAGTTTTTGTGCTTATTTGGCTTATTCATCAGATCTGGTCTAAATCTGTTTAATAAGTGCTTAATTGTTATCAATCTCGGTTGTGTTTTATGCAATCAAGGATTGTCCAGTTACGGTTTTTATCGTATTTGTGGGTACAATAAGTGCATTTCGGATCTGTACCAAAATCGAAAGTCATACTCGACGTGACTTTTGGTCAAACGGTCAAATCGAACTCTATCTGCTTCTTTTAGTTTCAGAACAACATCAATTTCGGAAGTCAAAAATCTATGTTGATTTTTGGTTGGTCAAACTCGATGCAAAATCCACTATAGTTATAGATCTGTTACGAATTTACAATTTCGATTCCGAGAATGAATACATATATTAAAAAGAAAAACCGAGTCTACTGAGTTACTAAACTCGGTTACTACCGAGTTGTACCTAACCTAAAACAACAACGACAACAATCCAACATCAACAACAACAATCTTAGCCATCCAACAACAAGCTACAACAACCGTTCACCTCACTGCTACACTAACCCACATCCTACACAACTCAAAAATCATAAACGAACTAAGAAACGAAAACAAACAAAAATCCTATCGAGGCCTTGGTTGATTAACAAGATCTTGAAGCCTTAAATGTGATGTAAAAAGGGTTTGTTTGGATTTGAGATGAGGTATTGATTGTTTGAGAAACGTAAGGATGGTAACTACTGGGTTTGATCTTTGATGGTAACTGAAGAAAAGAGATGAGGCGGATGAAGAGTAGGATGAGATAAAATCAGTGTCTTGAGATTTGGATTTGTTAGATGGAGATGTGACAATCATTTGTGTGTTTATGAAAGAAGTGGTTGTCGTTCGTATGATTCTCATAGATTTGAGGTGGATCTTATTTGTGTTGGAGGGATAAGGAGTTTTGGTGACTGCAGAGAGAAAAGAGGCGAAGGAATAAAGAAGTAGGGTTTGTGTGTTTGTGATAGTGTGTTTTTAGGGTTATGACATATTTGATTAGGTTGATATTAGAAAGGGAAATGGACTGGCCAGCTGTTAATTAAAATTGGATATGGGCTGAAACCGTGATTCATAATGGGCTGGTAGTGTTCTTACATAATCAATTATAGGTTGATTAGTGTTTACCGAAATTTTATAAGATGGGTTGGATCATGGGTTGAAGTAACAGAAATTATGGACTGAAAATCTCAAGGACGAATTTAATGAACTCGACTGAAATTTTTAATAGATGAGCCGACTATTATGACTAATAAACGCAAAACTGAAACATCACTTATTGCTTAAAACGATCCTTATCTAAGATTCACGAAAAATGTTAAAAAGGCTTTTCTCGGGATTTAATCGCAACAAATGACTACGGGGTTGATTCATTATTACTTATTCGGGATTGAAGTAATATGTCACGGGGAAGTGTACTTATTTCATCTTCTGGCCTTTCTACCTCTGCAACGAAGATGACTTGTTCGAGCATATAAGGATTTTCATGAAGACTTAAATATCTGGTTACTTTTGTGATTCTTTCTCTCTTTTATCCACAAAGTAGCTATCACTTTAAGGAGTTACGTAGTGACTCACGTAGTTGAGGATATTTCAATAGATTTTTCCGGATAGTACAAGCTTAAGTCACAACTTTGGGGGATGTTACTTCGGTATCGAGTTTGTCATATTAAGTTTTCTCCATCAGTGGTCATTACAGAGAGCCGGCAGAATACGAGGTTGGAATTGGATTAGTCAGAGAAGAGACAAATATAGGTTCTTTATCGGCAGTTGATTCTTATGCTTAACCGACTTTATTTTACTTCACACATGGTTGTTCTATCGAATATTCGGGCATACTCAGATTGTGATTTTTTCGATGGTCATCGAATGCAATCAGGGGGAAGAAAATGAAGTATTCGATAGATTACATTAATCAGTGGGAAGAAATGTGTATTTATCTCACCTTCATTTCTTTCTTTCTTATCTTCAAGTCCGCTTCTATCTTATGGAGATGGATTGTATGCTTTCAACCTCTGGATGGTAAGTGTGTGAAGTATGTGCATACATGAGAAGATGTTGCTGATTCCTTGCATGTTCCCCTGAACGGATATTCATCAAAACAGAAGCAGTTATGTTTGATATGATGGGCTTTTTCTGCTTCTTCTAATCCTCTGATTCTCATCTTCTACTTCTTCATCTACGTCTACTTCTACTTCTACTTCTTCTATGAAGCTACATCACAGTTTCTGAATTCGCTTACAATACG
>BQNB010000602.1:54688-58397 GCA_026074375.1 Tanacetum coccineum | reverse complement strand
ATACCCAACCTTAGCTCGTGTATTCTCCTTGTGCACTCGTATGACAACTTAGTAGTGTTTATGGGTTTGGATGAATTAATGAATATGTTTGTTTGCGGTTTGTAACCCGAGACAAGAGAGAAAGACAATGTTTTATTTGTTTGAGTATTTGTGAGTTGTAAGAGTGCTAAATGGTAAACGTGAGTGAGTATTTATAGGCAAGATATCTAGTTACATCTCAAACAAACCAAACCGTGCCCTAGTCTTGGTGGTTTTGTGGTTTCTAGTTAATCACACATGGTTTTGTTAATACTACCTAGGTACATCTCTTAATTACAAGATTTTGGTACAAGATTATGGAAATCTTATGGTTTGTGTGTATATTTGCTAGCTAGCCGCGGCATCAAGAGAGAAAAAGGGATCCAAGGTGGTCTTTATCCATTGTATATTAGCTAACTAGGAACATTAAGTACTAGTTTTAATTACATAGTATTTGTACATGTACTTAAGGAGATTTTAAGGATGTTCCTAGTTGGTTTATTCCCCACATTCGGCCAATATGGCTTAATAACACAAGAATTGATTAAATTTTGTGTTTAAGGTTTAAAAGTGGGTGTTGATTTGAGTCTAGGTAAGTCTAGCTATTTCCTAGGTGTGTCTAAATGTATTTTATTGCGAAACGTAAGCCTTTTACGTGACCAATAAAAACAAAATACGCAAAGTCAATAATTATCTTCCTAATAATTACATAACACTTGTTTGACGTAAACCTTAATTTATTTGATGACCGTTTACGTTAAATGATTATTTCTAGTCTACGCGATTTAGCTTAAAAGTTAAATTAAAAGTAAACGCGTATCGGACCAAAATAAATAGTGACGAATAATAGGAGTCGTAAAATGACCTAAAATTGAGAAATGTTACAGAAATAGATTCTTTTTTTGATATCAAAATAGAAATCGGATAGGATAGATGGATCTATCTTTCTATTTATATATATGACTAAAAAAGGATTTTTATAGTGAAGTAGCGTAGCAAAGAAGCCCCAAATCCTTGATTTGGCCAGGAAAGACTGCACTGCTTTGGGCCCAGGAAGCGAAGGGAATGAGCTCAGCTGCTTCTTCTCCAAACTTCCTTCCTTTTCTTCGTGCCCGTTTCGCATGCGCTTCGCTCGCCATTGGCGCTTTGCTCTCCTCTTATTCTTAATTGGACGGTTCGGATGGACTTCGTCGTTCTTTCCCAACTAAAATCGAAAAGCCTGTATCACATCGAGATGTCGATTTGTTTTCCGCCCCCAATGAGATGGGGAATTTATAACTCCATATTTAGACTTTTTGGCCCTTCATCTGTCTGAATCGAGACCCGGCCTGGCTCGCGTCGTTCCAATAACCGGCGGGGAGCACCTCAGTATACGATCGCGTACAGTAACTGGGAGTCCTATTACACCTAAGGCCAACTTTAATTCACCAAACCAAGGTTCATCTCGTGTAGTGATTGTGGACTCGTATAAGGATATTGAGTAGACGGTTGATGTATCAGACTCGACCCTATCTTTCGTAGCATGCATTCCCATCCGTGTCGCAACTGATTCGGTAAACTACGTGTCTGGTCCATAGAGAACTGCTTTCGGTCCCCCAAACTGACTTACTCGTGGCAACCTTCCGGCCGCCCAACGACCTATAACGCTAGTCACTACTCCCACTGGGGCTAGGAAGTAAGCCCCACAACCCAAAGCGGCGAAGAACAAATAGAATTTGCTACAAAAGCCGGCTAACGGGGGTATTCCTGCGTATGAGAACATAGTAATGGAGAAGGTAATAGCCGAAATAGGATTCGTTTTGGCTAGAGCGCCCAAATCCGCTATATATTTGACACGGCTTTGCCGTAATGCTGAAACTATGGCGAATGCATCTATCGTCATTGATGCATAAATAAAGATACCAATTAGTAGTGCTTGAATTCCTTCTATGGTTCCACATGAGAAACCAGTACGAATATAACCTACATGTCCAATTGAACTATGAGCTAGAAGTCTTTTGACTTTCGTTTGGGCCATGGCGGCCAGCGCTCCTAAGATCATAGAAGCAATGCTGCAGAAAAAGAAGATTTGTTGCAATGTAGCTCCATAAGAACCATAAATAGAAAGACGTGAAATATTAGCAGAAATAGAGATTTTAGGCGCAATAGAAAGGAATGCTGTAACCGGGGTGGGTGAACCCTCATAGATATCAGGTGCCCACATATATAGAGTCAAAAGAGATATGGAATCCGAAGGGGAGGGGGGTTTTCTTCGGGGCTCGAGAGATGGAATAGATAGGGCCCCACAAGTTTAGAATTCGCCGCTGGTCTATCGAGAGGGAACGAGGAATTCTCAACGAAAAAAGTGCTCTCTGAACCGAACGTGAAAGTCGTTTTCCATCAGACGGCTGTTCCCGTAACTCTACTCTCGACTTGGATTATATATCCAATAAGGTCCGCTCTCGGCCATTCCACACGCTGCCTAGCAGAGGCGTGGTTATCTGAAGTGGATTCTCTCTTTTGTAGTAGATGCCGAACCTGCTGCCCCATTGACTAAGAGGGGGGGCGGGCGCAGCAGCTACATGGACCCCTTCCTTTCTGTTGTTGCCAGCGCTTTCCCGGGCCGAGCCAGAATTCTTTATTAGAAAGGGCAGGCAAAGCCCGAAGGCTGCTATCCCAATAGGCCAGCGGGCGGAACGAGGAGAGGGGAAGAAAAATGGAGAGAGAAAGAGCAGATGGATTCTATCCCCTATATCGAACACTCATTCCTATCTATTGATAGAAAGATCTTCGTAAAATAACGGACTTTTCCTTTTTTGTTTTTTTTAGAATTCCTCATATCCAAGGCAGCTTATCACAAGCACCCCACCCCATACGACTTGTTGGGGGGCCGTTCGCCTTTTGAATCAAACAAAGTAAGTAGTAGGGGCTTCATAGCAACTTTCATTCTAAAGGAAAGCGAAGAACCCACTTTTAGTCAATAAGAGCCCTACTTCCCTCGAAAAACCTCATCACTGAAATTCAAGCGCAAACCCATTTCTTAGTCACCGGGCTGAGCGCACCTTTGGTACTTCAGTAGGGCGAGCTCTTTGATAGTGACTTCCTTCGGGGCGACGAAAGGCTACTTCAATCTAGAAAACAGCCGGAAACTCGAGAGGGTCGCCTTTGGGAGCGTTCGCCGGTAACCATCACGACAACATAAAAAGGAAGGAGTGAGGCTGACTGAATCCAATCCATAAACCCGGAAACGAAACGAAGTTCGTTCCCTTTCGTCAAGTAGGTAAAGTAGGCATACGAACCACTTTAGCTTTGCCTTAGACTCTATTGGAACAAAGCAAAGAAGGAGGCGGAATGGATAAAGGAAAGGGACAAGGGCGGTCTTGCTTGGCGCGAAGGCTGCTGGTTCGGGGGTAGAGTACAGTACTAAAGGTCCTCGGACTTCCAGGCGGTTTTTCTTTTGGGCAGCTGTTCACCGTTGGATCTCGCCAATACAGCCCCCTATAGTTTTCGTTACCGAGATATCTTTTTTTTGTTTTTTCATTGTTCCCAGGTATTTTTTGGGTAATCTGCTCCCATGCTGCAAACAGTCAAATCTGAACTTAACCTTGTCGCTCTTCTTTCTTTCCTCGCGAGCAGGAAGCACACCAGCAGCGTGCGTTGCGTGATTCTACTGTGTTTTTTTGCACTTGACTGGGTGGACAGTTGACCGGAA
>BQNB010000602.1:47188-52188 GCA_026074375.1 Tanacetum coccineum | reverse complement strand
CGTGCTTGAGTTGGAGGGCTCTACCTCCATCCATCGAGTCAAGTAATTCGCTATCGGAAATTCTTCCGCCGCCTATCTCATGCCATGCTTCTTCTTTCTCCGAATCGGTTCCTAGTGTCAGTCAATCAAGATTCGCCATCAAGGGGGGGAGGACCCACTTTAGGTTAGGCCGGTCTCGTCATTCACGCAATTCCCCCGTCCATCGATTGATCACGCGAGTACGCATCCAGTCAGCGCATAGCGAATGAAAAAAGCGTTCATCCTGGATTCTCTTCCTCAAAAAAAATGTCTATCAATTGATCCCTATTCATTCGGTCAAAGTCTCCACGGCCTTTTCACGCCCCTCTGAGGTGCACCATGTTGATACGAATCGGCAAAGACCTTCTTGTACACGTCCTCGAGGGCTGCATTCATGGCAATCATCACTAGTTTCTCCCGAGGGCATGGTATGGCTTTGTTCTTGGTCTTGTTTAATAGATGTCGAGTGCCGCTTTTCCCCGTCCGAGAATCTCCATCTGCTCTAAGTGGGCGAGCTAGAATCCTTATGTCAGGTTGGTTGTTCAAAAGACTTTCTCTTTACCTTACCCTTTGCATATTCATCTTTTCGAAAGCCCAGACCCATTCTTCTGGATCTGCATTAGTCCTATTCCGGGTGCAAAGCCTCTTCAATAAAGACCTCTTTCTTTCTCCCCCATTTCTCATTTTGTTGATTGAAAGAGAATAAGCGCTATCCATTGAGTAAAGTAAAGGGAGGGTTTGCTACAGTGATTCGGGTGGTTGGTGGCCCCTTCGAGAGTTGCGGGTCCTTGTCGCCATGCATGAGTGGTTAGCATCTCGCTCACAAAAAGTCCTACGAAACGAGTCCTAGTTGTTGCGCTGCGGTCCGGTTCTACGGCTTCGCTTGCGCGATTTTTCACTTTCTGAATTGGTTCCTATCCATCCCCAAACATAAGGAATGAGTAATGAAAGGGGGTTCAAAGCGGTTCGGGTTTTCGGTTCGGGTCCGTTCTTCTCCTTCCCCCCTTCATAGTCATTAGTGGGTTAGGGTTGGGTAAACTAAAGAGGGCCGCCCGGCCTCCTTTCAGATCGTGTACCATGTCCTCGACAACCTGGGCGGTTTTTCTTCGGTCTCCGCATTTTGGGAGGCGGCGGAATGTGCGGGTCGTCTCGGGCTTTCCTTGTCCTCAATCAATTAGGTTCAGTGTCTGCCGGCTAACATTTTGTTTATGGGCTATGGCTTGGCTGGTCAAAATCGATTGGATTGAAGGTAAATGATAGTTTTGATGTATCAAGTGGCACAGGACCTTAGAGTCTACCATTGGGTAGTATTACTACGAATCTCCCTATTCTATTGATGCGTACATTTCAATTTCTGTTGCATTTCTATGGGTTGGAACGTTCCAAGGAAGGTTGTCTGTATCATGCAATGGCATTTCTAGCACCCCTATAGTATTTGCCTAAAAAGATTGATTCAAGTTCCGTGCTGCTCACCACTCCTCGTGGGCAAGGACGGGGTCGATCCGTCATTCCAGGATTTGCATGGCCGTTACCTTTTCCATTAAGTTACCTAGCCAAACCCGCCACCTCATGTGCCAATGTTAAATATTGGTTGTTCTTCCTTCCCCGCTCCATCTTTTTCGACCCATATGGCGGCGGCGACGGCCGGGTTCCCAGAGAAGAGGGGGAGGGTACTATTCTTTTCCTTTGCATTCTCATTCTTCCTTTTAGGATTGGAATAATAGGCCATAACCACTCACTCTGGTACAGAGGACAGGATAGGATGGTATTTGCATATATGTTCAGGGCTCGCGAATAATATATCTTTTACCTTCTCCTCCCCTGTCTCCATTCTGATTGATTCGCTTTCTTCCTCCGCAAAAGCCTTAGGTTAGACACTTGTTGTGTTAGCATTTTCTGCTCCTTCAGAACTCTCAGGTCTGCATCTGTCGGGATAGCCGGGGTGTCCGACGGTCGTTTTCCCGCATTTCATTGTAAGCTCCAGGTTTGTGGGCGGACCTTGGTTAGTTCAGCTAATCAAAAGCTGGTTGACCCTGCTGCGGTTTGTCGCGACGTTGAGATTCTCCCGCGACGCCTAATTCTCACTCTCCCAATTGCATCTTTGTATTCAATATTTCATTTTTACATTCGACGCGGCACCATTACTTGCAGAGCGCCTTAGATCTGCTACGGTCTGTTAGACTGAACTCGTTTGGAAGCCGCGCTCATTTTCGATCGGAAACCGGTTAGGCAGTGTAACAGGAGAGCTGTGTGTGAAGGATCTGATCATCTCTTTTACATCTCTCCCCGTTTTTGTGTTTTTTTTTCGTCCGAGTTCGTTGTTTGTTGTTGTTGAGAGAGATGTGAAGGGAATCTTATGAGAGATGGTTCTCGAACCGTTCGGGTTCCGATCGAAATAGTGCGCGGAGACAACGAGTTCAGTCGATTAAACGTAACGGTATAAGGGCGCTTGAATGGAATGGACGCGCGAAGGAAATGTAATTATGAAAATAATAAAGATGGCTTTGGGAGTGTGAGATAGGCGGGAAGGGGAGTACGAGCCGAACAACCGAAGGCTTCCAGACAGTGATAGCTTCGAACTAAACCAGATGGGACGCCCAAAACCTGGAGTGACATTGAAATCGGAAATCAAAGCGGACCCCGGCTATCCGAAGAAGGCAACTGAAGCAGGAGGAGCAGAAATATGCAAACCCAACAAGGGGCGAACCAAAGGCTTGCGCGGATAGGAAGAAAGCGAATCAATCAAAATGCGAGACAGGGTGGAGAGGGTTATATAAGATTTATTTTCGAGGCTGAACATATAAGCAACATTCTATCTGGCCTCTTGTACCAGTAGTGGAGTGGTTTGACGATTTTCATTCAGTAAAGGGAAGATGACAAATGCAAAAGGAGAAGTAGTTGTCCACTTTCTCTGGGACCGGCAGAAGAATATGTCGAAATTAGAGGGTGCGGGAAGGTTGATACATCCATTTTGCTGTGGCATTGAGGTGGCGGGTTTGGATAGGTTACATCAAGGGAATTGTTTCGGACTGAAATACTGGAATACGGTTCGACCCCGTCCTTGGCCTCGGAGTGGTGAGCAGACTCGGAAATCGGAATCAATCTTTTGGCTGCATAATTTTGGGGGCTACTTAAGAAATCCGCAGACATCTTTCTGATACTTCAAAACCAAAGTAATGACAAAAGGAAATGAAATGTTACCGACTTCTATAGATTGAAGTCGGTAAGTTTTTACCCTATGTTGATCTAAGGTTCCTGTGCCACTTGTATCTTAAATCTCATCGTACCTTCAATCCATCGTTGTATCCCAGCCAAGCCAGGCCCATAACTAAATGGTTTAGACAGGTGACACAACCGAATTGATTGAGGAAAAGGAAAGCCTAGCAACCAAGCACTCCCGCCCCCAAAAGCGGAGACCGAAGAACCGCCAGGTTGTCGAGGAACACCGTCTGAAAGGAGGCCGGCGGCCCTCTTTAGTTTTACCACCCTCACCCAATAATGGACTATGGGGGGCGGGGAAGGGGTGGAACGGGAACCGACCGAAAACCCGAAACAAGTTGACCACGTTCATACTTCGATTCATTAGGGTTGGGGATGGTTGCTGAACCAATCAGAAGTGAAATTCGCGCAAGCGAAGCCGGGAAACGGACGCAAGCGCAAAATCAATACTAGGGGGACTCGTGTGGAGGACTTTTGAGCGTGAGCCTACAATCATGCAGCGACAAGGACCCGCAACTCTCCTGAAGGGGCCACCAACCACCCGAATCAATGTTGCAAACCACTAACTTTACTTTACTCATTATGGATAGCGCTTATTCTATTTCAATCTACATTATACGAGAAATGAGGGGAGATAAGAAAAGAGGTCTTTATTGATGAGGATTTGCACCCGGAATAGGACTAATGCAGTTCCAGAAGAATGGGTCTTGGGCTTTCGAAAAGTTGAATATGACAAAGGCTGTTAGGTAAAGAGAAAGTCTTTTGAAAAACCTATCATGAATTAGGTTTCTTGCTCGCCAACTTAGAGCTGATGGAGATTCTCGGACGGGGTAAAAGTATAATAAATAAAAAAAACAACCCGGGGCATCGAAATCTCTATTAAACCAATGACAAGAACAATGCCATACCTTGCCCTGGGAGTAACTTGTGATGATTGCCATGGGAATGCAGACCTACGTGGAGGAAGGTGTAAAGAAGTCTTTGCCGATTCAGTATCAACATGGTGCTCCATCAGGCGGGCGTGTGGTCTTTGGGAAAAAGGCAGTGGAGAATGTGACCGAAATGAATAGGGATCTCAATTGATAGACATTTTTTTTGAGGAAGGAGTAATACAAGGATGAACGCTCTTTTTCTACTTCGCTATGCGCTGATATGGATGCCGTCTACTCGCGTGATCAATCGCATGGAAGGGGGGAAATTGCGTGGATTGACGAGACCGGCCTCAACCTTAAGTGTCGGGTCCTCCCCCCCTTGATGGCGAATCTTGATTGACTGACACTAGGAACCGATTCGGAGAAAGAAGAAGCATGGCATGAGATAGGCGGCGGAAGAATTTCCGATAGCGAATTACTTGACTCGATGGATGGAGGTAGAGCCCTCCAACTCAAGCACGAAATCAATGTTGAGTCAACAATAATCCAGAGGGGCACCACCAAGCGGGATCGAGACCAGCCCCTTGTATATAGGGTTCCAAACCTGCGCTTCTTCAAATATCCCATCCCAGTAGGGGCTTCAAAGCTTGACTAAGAGAAAGTGGAAAGAAAAGGGGCGCGCTAGCTGCAATCAAACTAAAGCGCTAACGAGCAAGAATGCCTATAGATAGTGCTTTAGTAATAATATAGATAGGGCTTTTTCAGGAATCGATTCTATGATTGAATAGCAGAAGTGCTACTTAGTAGTAGAAACTCGGAGAGACGGAGATGGGACTATTTCATACCTGCTAACTCCTAGGATGAGAAGTGGGTCCCTTGTTTTTGGCAGGA
>BQNB010000602.1:42188-44688 GCA_026074375.1 Tanacetum coccineum | reverse complement strand
TTCTTTGCTTTGTTCCAATAGAGTCTAAGGCAAAGCTAAAGTGGTTCGTATGCCTACTTTACCTACTTGACGAAAGGGAACGAACTTCGTTTCGTTTCCGGGTTTATGGATTGGATTCAGTCAGCCTCACTCCTTCCTTTTTATGTTGTCGTGATGGTTACCGGCGAACGCTCCCAAAGGCGACCCTCTCGAGTTTCCGGCTGTTTTCTAGATTGAAGTAGCCTTTCGTCGCCCCGAAGGAAGTCACTATCAAAGAGCTCGCCCTACTGAAGTACCAAAGGTGCGCTCAGCCCGGTGACTAAGAAATGGGTTTGCGCTGGGTTTGCGCTTGAATTTCAGTGATGAGGTTTTTCGAGGGAAGTAGGGCTCTTATTGACTAAAAGTGGGTTCTTCGCTTTCCTTTAGAATGAAAGTTGCTATGAAGCCCCTACTACTTACTTTGTTTGATTCAAAAGGCGAACGGCCCCCCAACAAGTCGTATGGGGTGGGGTGCTTGTGATAAGCTGCCTTGGATATGAGGAATTCTAAAAAAAACAAAAAAGGAAAAGTCCGTTATTTTACGAAGATCTTTCTATCAATAGATAGGAATGAGTGTTCGATATAAGGGATATAATCCATCTGCTCTTTCTCTCTCCATTTTTCTTCCCCTCTCTTCGTTCCGCCCTTTATCCTCATCTTCGCCTAGGCTAACGGGGCCTTACTTATTCAGGGGGGAGAGTGGAGCCTCGAGAAGCACTGTTGAGAGGAAGATCTTTGGCCCCTCTTCATTCTCTACAGGGTTCCAAACCTTTCTTCAACATAGGTGACAAGGAGCGAGGCCGCGATGGAAGAGATCAAACACGGGAATAAGAAGTAATTCCATTACCTTTTTTTTTTTTTCATTTTTCTAGAGGGGGATGGGGAAAGTGGACAAAACAGACTCGCATTTCTCATCGAACAAATACAGGAAAAGAATCATATTGAAAACGCTCCTAACCCAAGCCCTTCCTTCGTAGAGCCATGTATTGTAAGTGATCCGAACCTGCCCGGAGCGAGCCCCCCATAGAGGCAAGTGAAGTTGGTGAGCCGTATGATGGGCAACTATCTCCTGCGGTTCGGAGAGGACTCAGCTGTTAGTTAGTACCCCCTTGGTTTCGGGGTGGACCCTTTCACTCTATTTTATTATATACGCTTAGTGAAAAGAATGTTTTTTGATACACCTAGGACATGGATTCTATATGAACCAATGGATCGTGACAAGTCGTTACTACTAGCAATGACTTCCTCTTTCATTACTTCATTCTTTCCATATCCCTCTCCTTTGTTCTCAGTTACTCATCAAATGGCACTCAGTTCATATCTTTAATTTCAGTTCGATCATTGACAAGGTTCAAAGAAAGGGTGGGCTATTGATAAAGAATCGATTCCAAACCACAATGCTAGCAGATGGCGGGCCTCCGCTTTGATTTTCATTCATTTTTCCCAGATTCAAAAAAAAAAACAAAAAAAAGACTCCCGGCGATCTTTGACCGGGCGGGGTAGGCAGAAGTTGATCCGGTAGATCGACTAGCAGTTTCAGCTACTGCTCGTGATGATGATTTTGATTAGCGAGATGTTCACTTTGACTTGGATTATGCAATAGATTTTGCTTATTCTCCTCCCACGACGTGCCTAGCTATTACGTTCCGACTCATGCATCTGCCGGTAAAGTCAAGCACGTCCAAAGTGATGCGCGCCCCCATAGAAAGAAGCACGCCCGCCCGAAGTAGCATCCTTAGACACGTCCTTATCGCGGGAGGAGAAGAGATGAAAGATTCATAGTTTCGAAGACCTTTCCATTGATAAGGCATTAAGGTATTCTTTCTTGAGGTTTTCTCCTTTTCATGTATAGATAGATCGTTTATTCCAAAACCCAATAAACCTGGGAAGCTACGCCGTCTTACTCAACCACATAAAAACGACAGTGATGGATGCAATTTATCAAGTATTGAATAAGGTCTTTGCTGGCATATTCTTAGAGTGTTCTCACAGGTTCAGGAAAGGAAGAGGGACTCAGACATTCTTTGCGCAGAGTTCTATTACTATTAATGGGTGGCTCCACGATTTCTTATGGGCACAGGCATCCCAGGTAATTCAGTCGTATGGTTCTTCATTATCCGCATATGGACTTTTTTTCCTAGGTGCTCATTTTGTCTGGGCTTTTAGTTTCATGTTTTTATTCAGTGGACGTGGTTATTGGCAAGAACTTATTGAATCCATCGTTTGGGCTCATAATAAATTAAAAGTTGCTCCTGCTACCCAGCCGAGAGCCTTAAGCATTGTACAAGGACGTGCTGTAGGAGTAACCCATTACCTTCTGGGTGGAATTGCCACAACATGGGCGTTCTTCTTAGCAAGAATTATTGCAGTAGGATAATGGCTAGGAGGATTTGAAAGGCATTATGGCATTAAGATTTCCAAGGTTTAGCCAAGGCTTAGCTCAGGACCCCACTACTCGTCGTATTTGGTTTGGTATTGCTAC
>BQNB010000602.1:32188-37188 GCA_026074375.1 Tanacetum coccineum | reverse complement strand
TTTGCAACTAATTTGATCCATGGATCCGCTTGAGTCAATGTTCAAGGGATGTCATTATTTATAAGGGATTGATAGAATCAAGACTTCACTTAGGATGATGCAAGCTCGCCTCTTTGATTGAAGAGTTGAAGTGTAGTGAAAGTCTCGTCTAGGAGTCCACCTTTTTGTTTCGACAAAAGGGGGAGAAGAAGTGTAAACAAGTAACTTATACATTTTACTATGAGTTATAGTTTACATATTTTGTCATCATCAAAAAGGGGGAGATTGTTGGTAGAAATATTGCGATATTTAATCTATACATTCTCTTCATGTTTTGGTGATGACAAACATGTAACTTATAACACATAACGTAAAGTGCTTAAGTTACTCGTAATCACAAATCATCAATTCGTCAACATCTTTCGACGTCTCAAGTTTTCTTCAACAATAAATTTAAGTTCGCACCCGACGTAAATCACTAAAGGTATGAACAAACAAACTTTAATTTGTTGAATGATCAAAGAAATTTTTTATTTTTCCAAACCTTACATTTATAAAATGGGACAAACATTTTTAAAATATATACAAAACATTTTTGTATTTATAAGAAATATTTTATTCAAAATAAATATTTTGAATTCAAATTTTCTACCTAGAAACGGCTAGAAAGTTCCAGAAAAACCTTCCCCACAAAAGGACAAAAAAAGAGTCCGCCGCGCGAATTTCCTGAGAAACGAAGTCATAGGCACGTAGGTTCAAGGCCAGACCGACTACTCCAAGAGCACTCATCCTAACCAGTTACTTGGTACCAAATAAAATAAAAGAAATGTAACCAACGTTTATTGGAAAAAGCAACCCCAAAGATTTGTGACCAAAAGCGATTAGCAGTGACCATTGAATAAGTTTCTTCAGCTTGAGTTGGGTTAAAAGCACGGAATGTATTTGCGCCATCACCATCTTCAAATAAAGTATTTTCTACAGTAGCACCATGAATAGCGCATAGCAAAGCAGCGCCCAATACACCGGCAACTCCCATCATATGAAATGGGTTCCAAATGGTCCAGTTATGAAAATCTTGAAAAAAGAGGATAAATCGAAATATAGCTGCTACACCAAAACTAGGCGCAAAGAACCAACCAGACTGACCTAGTGGATAAATCAGGAATACAGAAACAAAAACGGCAATTGGACCAGAGAATGCGATTGCATTATAAGGTCGCAATTGAACAGATCGAGCAAGTTCGAATTGACGGTAACTTGAAACCTATTAGTCCGAATGCCACCGTGGAGAGCAACAAAAGTCACAGACCGCCTAATGACACCAATCGAGTTAAAATCTCTTGTGCTACAGGGACCCCATAGTAATAACAAAGAATGTGCTAAACTATTAGCAGGAGTAGAAACTGCGGCAGTTAAGAAATTGCAGCCTTCCAAATAGGAACTGGCTAATCCATGGGTATACCATGAAGTTACAAAGGTTGTACCCGTGAACCAACCCCCTACAGCAAAATAGGCACAAGGAAAGAGCAATAGGCCGGACCAGCCTACAAAAACGAAACCGGTCCCATACGTACCCAGTCATCATAATATCCCAAACAATCTTTTTCGTCTTTGGTAAATTACAAGTGGCTATAGTCTAGTATCCTCCCTATTCAACTACTTCGACCATCTTCCGACCACATCAATAGTATTTTTGGGCATCAAGGAGTCGATCATTTCTGGCATGATTTTTTTTCTCGTGCACACTACCCCTTACAATGGGTTTTCGAAGCTAAAATCCTTTATTGGACCATAAATTGCGGGGTAAATCCACATGAATTCAATTTGATTATTTCCTTCTTATTTTAAGCATATGAATCATGAATTATCTTCTTATGACCCATGAAATACGATGGGATTCGTTTTTTGAAAAGAAGGTCAAGGAAAAGCAATCCCCTCGCCCACTACCGGTTGATCTCAGGCCTGCCCCCCCTGTTCTTCAACTCAACTAAATGGATTCTTAGATCCTTGTTCATGAGATTAAGAAAATAGAACTCTCTTTATATTCTATTTTTTAGGTAGACTAAATTACTAATCTTTTTCTATTTATTTTTCCCTGTTAGAAAAAGAGAGGGTTTCAATTTTTTACTTCACTTCATACCAATATTTCAATAGAGATTGGAATTATAGTATTTATTATTGCTCATTTCTGCATACGATCGGTCGAACAAAAATATTGGATACAAACGAAATGGAAATTTTGGTACATAAGCCACGATCTGATAGCTATAAATTAAATTAGATTTATTTAGATCTATAGAATCTATAGAATATATTATATATTATTATATTATATAGATATAAATGAATCTTGATCCTGTAATCAAAGAAAGATAGTGAATTTTTTTCTTATCCTGTGATTTAGAATTTCGAATAAAAGGTTCTCCGTGGAGGAACGAAATGACAATTTTTTCCTATAGAACATCTAGGAACAAGACAAGACGATTGAATTGGAAATATCGACAAATTCTTGCGGAGTCCAAAGAAATGAAAATAAATAGAAAAGGGGGTCAACTTGTTCCAATTTCATCTCTATTGAATTTGAATATCAGAATAGCGGATATAGTGATGATTCAATGGGTCAGGTCCACTTATTTTTCTTTTATTGATTTCTAATCTTTACAATGGATTTCATTGGCCTAATTGAAAATAGGAATTTTTAGTGATTCAACAGATGACTTATCATTATTCGTGATAACTATAACTAAACTCATTAGCTGATAATATTATACAGTTGGTTACTTTTTTATTACTATTAATTAATAATATCGTTATTCTATGAATACTACGACTGAAAAAAAAATATATATACAAAGCCCCTTATCGGATTTGAACCGAGGGCTTACGCCTTACCGTGGGATTACTCTACCACTGAGTTAAAAGGAAAGGGATTGTTTCATTGAATTCCTGAACGGGTCACTGTACTATGTAACTAAAATATATATTCTTTAAAATTGAAAATATTATATAAGAAGCTGAATCTACGCATATACAGAAGCGCCTCGACAAAAGATCCATTTATATACAATAATTGCATTGTAGCGGGTATAGTTTAGTGGTAAAAGTGTGATTCGTTCTATTAACCCCCATAATAGTTAAGGGGTCTTTCGGTTTTATTCATATTCCGATCAAAAACTTTATTTCATTAAAAGGATTAAATAAATCCTTTCCCTTTCAATGACGCGTTCAAGGAAAAATAAAAATTTTCGGGGTTTTTATCTAAAAGTCAATTAAAAACTGAAAACTTGGATTATGAAATTGCGAAACAAAATTTTTAAATTGGATCAATACTTCCAATTGAATGAGTATGAATAAAGAATCCATGGATGAAGATAGATAAATAGATTTCTAATTTCTAATCGTAACTAAATCTTCAATTTTTTTATTTGTAGCGAATAAATTGAAGCAAAATAGCTATTAAAGAATGTCTTTAGTTTACTAGAGACATCGACATTTTATTTTAGCTCGGTGGAAATAAAATACTTTTCCTTAGGATCCTCTCAAATAGAAATAGAGAACGAAGTAACTAGAAAGATTGTTAGAATCGCCTTCTTCTAGAGGGATCATCTAGAAAGCGAGTCGTTTTGAATTGAATAGATTCAAACAAAAAGCTGACATAGATGTTATGGGTATCGTTTTTTGTAAGATGGGTATCCTTTTTTTTGTAAGTTGGTTCACATCTTAAATCTAGCAATTTATCCATTTTCCATAAAGGAGCCGAATGAAACCAAAGTTTCATGTTCGGTTTTGAATTAGAGACGTTAAAAATGATGAATCGACGTCGACTATAACCCCTAGCCTTCCAAGATAACGATGCGGGTTCGATTCCCGCTACCCGCTCTATACCCTCTCTTATATATATTTATTTATTCTATCGTATTACTATATTTATAGATATAGATTCTTAAATACTCTAATAGACTCTAATTAATACATCATTCATCGTTGAATATACAATTAAAAATTTTTTATAAATCCTACTAATTTTATTCCTTTTTTTTTATTAAAAAAAATAAAAAATTCAAAATACCCAAAAATCATAATGAAAAGCGTCCATTGTCTAATGGATAGGACAGAGGTCTTCTAAACCTTTAGTATAGGTTCAAATCCTATTGGACGCAATTTTTTTCCAGATATTTTTTTAGATTTCGATATCAAAAAATCAATTTTGAATGATTTGAATCCGAAACGCTTGAGTACTTTTTTTTCAAAAAAAATTATGGAAAAAGGGTTATTAATTTGTTTAGACTGCTTGTTCCTGAAGTAGAAAACGTTCCCTCTATTCCTGAATAGCTTCTTTCAAAATGGCTTCCGCGTCTATCTAGAAATATATGTGTAATATATGTCTTGTAAGTTGTTTGTTATTAGTTTTCATGATAATGCACTAGTAAAGCTTATGCTAGATTTCTTGTACTAAGTTGCGAAATTGTTTTTGCATTGCATATAGGAAAAGATAACTTTGTTTGCAAATGTTACATCAACATCTTGTAAACCTTATTAAACATAATAACTCACTTAGGATTGAGAGCTATGTAAGCTTTTCAAATCTATTGAAAAAGATCGTCTTGCACGATTATTGTGTCACTAGTTCAAGTGGTAAAATGTGTCACCATAAAATATTGAACACCTTCATTTAATCAAACATTTAAACAAGATCTTGAAATCATGCCATAATACTATCTTGCTTTAACATGGGATAAACAAGATAAAAGATCACTTAATATATTAGTATTTAAGTAAAAGAAAATGTATTTTTGATCTTAGCACTTGCACACACTGATCTAACTCACAATCATAACTAATAAATCTTTGAATTAAAATAAACTTAGGATTTATTACAAATTCTAAAATTGAAAGCTTAACTTTCTTGGTAAGAAAATTTCTCTCTTTTGCAATGACAATTTGGTATGAAACTTCACATTATCATTCACCGGTAGTTAAAATATTTACTCTAGTAAAATAATTGAAAATGTTATATAAAC
>BQNB010000602.1:0-29478 GCA_026074375.1 Tanacetum coccineum | reverse complement strand
ATTAATTACATGAAGAATAAAAGTATATAAGACTCAAAATACATGCATCACTTAGCTTCAACGGTTCTTAAACTCCCCCATCTGAGGCTCCTTTTACAAATTTAAAAACCGATTTGCACGAAAAACAATTTCAGAAACTATAGAAGTACCTGTATAACTGTCGTTTATATTGTTGTAAATTTGAGCTTCCAATGTTGTTGTCGGATCTTTCGCCCATTATCCAACAACTTTAGTCTCCTACAATTCAAGCACACATAAATCAGTCAGCATACACATTCAGCTTGCTTTATTTCAATTGTTTTAATTAAGTTATTGTGTTAAGCTGTACCTTGACGCCGTGCTTAGAAAAATTATAAATATGTGGTAAACAAAAACATCTTGAAAAACATTGTTACAGTTTTCATAGTAAAGCTTTTTGGAATACAATAATCCTCAATGATCTAAAACCACATGTATGACATTACCGGGAGGCTAACTATCTCAGTTGGGTATAGCTTGTAAGTGTGAGGTAACACAAATATGAAGAAGGATGCATAATCATGTCTCCAAGTTATGATAAAGCACACATGGTCAAGTCTCCAAATACGTTTATTTATGAAACACGGTATACAATCACACTATACATAGTAAGAATATTTCAGTGCATGGACAGTAGGCTGGGACCCAGGATACCTATGAAACATTAGCGGCGTAGTGTTAATTTTTCTTAAAAAAAGTAATATGCTACGGTTTATGTGAACGCTTTGTATTAGCATGTCATAGAAAACTTTCTGAAGATATCTTATAGCTACATCTGCGCATACACGTTCATAAAGAAAAGGTGCAAAATGCAGTTGTTGAACAATGTACCTTTCAATACTTTTGAATAAGTCGAGAGTCAATCTTTGTACTTTAGTATTCATCCAAATAGCAGTAAGTGTATGCCTAGCAGCATAAACAAATACGGGCAGTAGTAAATTAAGCCTAATAGCATTAACTTAAGCTTAGCAGCATTCATTTTAAGCTGAGCAGCATTAACTGTAAGACGCCAGTATTAACCCTAATTTCTTTCCAAAAAGCATTTCTATCATCAATTTTGATTCTCACAAGCTCTCTTTCTGTTTTTAACCTCTCAATATCTCTCATTTCTTTTTCTCACCAATTCATTCTATCTGTTTTTATATCGCACAACTCTCTTTCTATTTTTCAGCTCACTATATCTCTCATTTCTTTTTCTTACCAATTCACTCTATCTGTTTTTATATCACAAATCAAGAGCCCTTTTAGACAGTTTGGTACAAAATTCCATCAATTCCTTAGTTTCATGTTGTCCTCCCTACTTCCAAGTGTATTAACTCTTGAGAGAGGTGGATCATTGGACTGTTAGATGCAGCCTAAAACATAGTTTGAGCTTCTGCACTCCCCAATATGGTATCTTGGCACCTAGGACCACTACATGAATCAGTTCCCTGAGGAAAAGACTCATTAAGTGTTGCCATGGATTGGGTCTTATTTATGTTACCATTGTTCTGCTATGCTTCTAAGCTAGAAGTAGTAGTGGCAGCCCTTTCCATTTCCCACTCCTTAATGACAGTCTCATCTGTTACAAGAGGAATAGGTCTACTAGACTGAGATTTCTCAGTGGTCCTTTTGGCTTTCCTAGGTTTTTGAGTCTTTTTTAGTTAAGATTGTGATAGAACAGTGATTGGTTCAAGATTAGATAGTGATACATTTATGGATGTGTGTTGGGGTTTAGTGGGATTTCCTGACCCTTCACCCACTTCTGCTTAATGATGCATTCCATTTCATCAAATTTATAATTCCCAACAATCTTCCTCTATTTGATGATGACAAAACAAACAATGTCTTTGCACGAACTTCATCATAAAGCCTTTAATCAAATCTTCCCCTGAAGTTGAGATCATGGATCTCCCTGAAGGAAACAAAACTTACCCTTAATCAAATTTCCTTTGTACCATGCCACACCAACGATCTATAAGTTGCCAATTGTACCTGTGAACATCTTCTTCCTCTTTTTGTCATAATCCAATAGGGGACATATGAATATAAGCAACTTTGATCTTTACCACTACAAAGCAATATCACACTTCTAATCCAAGCCTTCTAACTCCTCAAATTAAGCACAATAAGAAAAATGAACTTGAGTAGTAGAAACTCACATTAGCAATAGTAATAATGACTAGCAGTAGTAAAAACCTTCACCTCAATGCCACATGTAAATGGTTAAGCATTTTAACAATAAGCTTCCCTTAAAACCCATATGTTAACCATTTCTTGAATCTTCAATTCTGTAGGCTCTATGTAATGATTACTGATGAAGAAAACTAAGTATAACGAACTTGATGTAGAAGTAGAATAACCCAAACTTGTGTCTTATGTCTTGTACTATCCACGCGACGTCAAACTTATAAATAAATCTGTGAAATATAAGTAGACTGCAATCTCTTGACAAAAATCTTCGTCTTCTATGAGACACATAACAAGTGATATCAAATGTGAGCATTGAGCACCATAAGAGAAATCACACACCTTTGCTAGATTTTGACAAGTCTTCGTCAACACCATATAAAACGAACAAGTTATCTTTAAACGTTGCCAGCCGTTTAAGATATGATAAGAACACATACCCAAGTAATTCCACTTCATCGTCAAATAAGCGATAAACAATCATCTTCGTAACCAATTAATCCAAATAGTCTCAAAACTAGCCTTTTAAACGTTTAAGAACATTTAAACCAAAACCACAATCCAAACAGTGTGTTGTATGAGATCCCTATAACCAGCCGAGAACCAAAACTTATGTTCTGTCTGATATCGTATAAAGCTAGCATCATTAACTATCCTTTAGGCCCTAGCAGTATTAAGTTAATACTGCTTTTTAACGCTAGCAGTTGAAACTTCTTTTAAACCCAATACTAGCAGCACTAAGTTTCAACGTGATCACATACCATAAACATTCACGACATCAATGTTAGTAGTAGTATCTTTTTAAGCCTAAGCAATATTAACCACTAGAAACAAACCTTGTAGCAACATTAAAATTGAATGGGCATCATTAATAACATCCTTGTTTACTTTGCCAGCAGAAACGCATAACTGGCAGCACTAACTTATCATTGGCAGCACTAATATATCAACAAGCAGCATTAAGTCTTGGCAGAACACGTGAAGCAGCATTAAGTATATAACAACATGCAACAATACTTAGCAACATACAAAACGCTATACCCTAAAGATTAGGATTCCAATCACAGCAATACTTCATGCCCTATAATGCTGTCTTTCTGCTGCTTCTCTATTACAAATCAAAAACAAAAAAATATAAAAAAATAAAAAAAAAATAAAAAAATAAAAAAAAAAAAAAAAAAAGATAAAAAATAAAAAAATAAAAAAAAAAAAAATAAAAAAAAAAATAAAAAAAAATAAATAGAAAAAAAAAAGATAAAATAATAAAAACCCAATAATAAAAAAAAAAAAATAAAATAAAAACCTCACCTAAAGATTAGGATTCCAATCACTGCAAATACTTCCATGCCTAATAAATGCTTTCTTTCTGCTGCTTCTCTATTACATAATTCAAAAACCAGAAAACCAGAAATAGTAACAACTTTAACCTTCTTATGATCGAGTATGTTGCTACCATTATAATAGGGTTTATAGCAGTAACTTCAATGAACGACACCAGCTACTGAATATACTCACGCTCATAACATCATCATTAAACCAATATTCACGATTAAAATCACAAAGGTATCAAGAGAAACGTCCAATATCCCAAACCATGAGTATGCAACCGTATTAAACAGGGTCAGAATCCCCTTAGCGAACGTCCCAGTCATTGCACATGACCCATAACAGGCAACCCATACCAACATCAAACACCCAACGATTAGGGAAAAGGAAAAACAAATCCTAACTCTAACCAGTAACCATATCGATACCATAATTAGATGATGATACTTGAAAGCAGGTCACCATTACCTGAACCAATGGCAGCCGATCTCTTTTACTTGTATATGACTCACCATCTCTTCTTCAATTCAAGCGAATAGACTTTGATAATATAAAACCCTATTAGGGTTTCGTTTCAACAATTATTCACGATCATCAGATTTGAACGATTTTAGCAACGCTAGGAAAGATCCAAGAACAGGTTATACAAGATAAGAACAACAACTAGGATTTAAGGAACCCTAATAATCATTAAATCTTGTAACCAAATTATCAAACTTTTCTGCTTACCGAATTAACTCAAAACCCTAGTTTCACCAATTTTGCCAATTACCGAAAATCATAAAACCGAAACCCTTACCTTGAGTTTTCTTTAAACAATCTGAATCTTTGAAGCTTCAAATCTTGTGTCATTGCTGTCCAAAACTAAACTTTTTGTTTTATCGAATTAGGGTTTGGTGAAAACCCTAATTCACCGAATTTGACAGTTTACCGAAAAAGAAAACAGAAAATCAATTTTCTTAACTTCATAAATTCGATTGAAAAACCATGTTAGATCCTAGATCAAGAGCTCCTTGGCTCTGATACCATTTGTTGATCCCTTTTGAACAGATCTTACTTAGCTTGTTAAAGCTTAGTTGTGTTGGATAGATCCAAAACAACTATAGTAGAAACTAAGATTGAGAATATCACAAACTATGCGGAAACTAGTTTGTAATACTAAGAAGAACAATAAAACAGTAAACAAACTTTTACTAAACTTTCAGCCTCAATATGAAACGATCACTCTGAATAGTGATAGGGTTACAAAATAACCTTGAAGCTACGAATATCAAAGATGTACTACTAACATTATGCCCTAGGACCTCCTTTTATACACCAAGGAGTCCTACAAGGCTTACAATACTTTCCTAACTTATCATGATCTTTTCTATAAATAAACGTAATCTCCTAAACAAATAAGTTATACACATCTTATTTACAAATAACTAATACTTATCTTCGTAAGTATTATTGTTCTCCAATCAATCTTTGATCTCATCTCTATCAGCATAATCCTTCTAGCAGTAGTAATCTCTCAGCAGTTGTAACTGAGCACAAGCAGTATTAACCACTTAGAAGTTTACTATAACAGTATTAACATACACTAGCAATACTAACTTTTGTACCAGCAGTAGTAACAACTTAGTATATTTTTAGTTTTCATCTCTGAGCAGTCTTAACTTTTATTAGCAGCAGTAAATTTATGCTAAAAGTACTAATATATACTAACAGTAGTAACTAGCAATAGTAACTTTCACACTACCAGTACTAACTACTTGGCATAATTTTCATTAGTATTACCAGCAACACTAAGTTATGCTTGACAACACTAATATATACCTGAGCAGTAGTAACTCTAAGAATCATCTTGAAGTCTTTTAATCCCAACAAGAACCGTACACTGATGTACGAGACAAGATAAACGACGATTCCATTTCCAAGTCATTTGAATGGTTACTACAGTGAAGACAAAAAGGGATTATATGGACCACAATTCTCCGAAGCTTACTCTAAAGCTTCACATATTAATAATTCCATACCCAGAAAGGAGAAAGACCTAGGGAGTTTCATTTTACCTTGCTTTATTAATAATATATGCTTTGATAATGCCCTTGTTGACTTAGGAGATAGCATTAGTGTTATGTAGGGGTGGCAATTTCTGACCCGACACGAAACCCGACCTGAAACCGACACGAAAATTAATAGGTTTGGGTTGAGTCTAATAGATTTCGGGTCAGGTTTGGGTCGACACATCTGACCCGTTTATTAAACAGGTCAGGTTCGGGTTGGGATAAATTAAGTTGGTCGACCCGCTAACCCGTTTAATGTTTTTTTCTTAAATTAAAAATTATTTATATATTATTATATGTGTTAAATGGTTTACACGAGTCGACCTGCAAACATGTTAAACATGTTTAACACCTGTAAAGTGACAACTTATATATATATATATAATGGGTTAAATAGGTTAACCCGAAACCTTTTTAACCTATTCAACTCATGTAACCTATTTAACCCGCCAACCCCAGTATATATACAGGTTAAATGGGTCAGGTTCGGGTTACGTGTAAACAGGTTAGGGTTGACATAGTTGACCCGGATATTTAAATGGGTTAGGTTCGGGTTGAGGTTTTTTAACCCGCTAACCTGTCAACCCGAACCCGACCTGAATTGCCACCTCTAGTGTTATGCCTCTCTCGACCTACTTTAACTTTGGATTAGGCAAATTAGCTCACACAAAGTTGACAGTTGAATTAGCAGACAGGACAGTGAAATATCCAAAAGGAATAGTTAAAAACGTGCTAGTAAGTATTGGTAAATTTGCTTTCCCAATAGACTTTATAATTCTAGATATGCCTGAGGATATCAAAGTGCCCTTGATCCTCGGAAGACCATTTTTGTCTACCGCCCGTGCTAAGATTGATGTTTACAAAAGAACGATTACTTTAAGGGTCAGGGAAGAAAGGATTATTTTAACAAGTGTTAAACCTGCTAGCAGTTTAATTAAGAAGGGTCTATATGCTAAGTTTGAGAGAAAGAATGGAACTTGATTTAGAAGCTAGGCTTATGGGAGAGACTTTGGTGTTAAATAGACCACTAGACCTTTTCTTTGATGATTACATTGAATTAAATGATCTAAATAAACCATTTGAGCTTATGAGAAATCAAGGAGATGATTTGATGCCCACCATTGAGGAAGGTGAAGTAATTGGGGAATTTAAAACTAGAGATGATGAACATGATACTGGAATTGATAATTACCCTAGTTATTGCGACTATGATAAGAAGATCCATATAGATTGTGCTCATAACTAAAAGTTTTCATGCATGATAGGATTTGAATTTACACACGCTAACTTCTTCCCATTATTGTATGTCAATGTGATGTGCAAAAAGTTTCATAATTCTATAATGAAATATAAGATGGTGTACAAAGAGAATAATGTTATAGGAGCTTTAATGAATGTGCTTATTTTGTTGGGACCTTTTTTGTTATGACGGATTTCACAGTTTTAGAAGACATGGATGCTTATCATGATGAAGGAATGGGCGATGTTATTCTTGGCGAACCATTTTTAAGAGAAGTTGGAATTAAAACATGACGGTTTGAAGGGATGATTACCATTTACAATGGTGATGATGAAGTAACTTACCAAATGGTGCGGTCACATCCGAGGTTTAAACACCACACTAATGAACAATGCAAAAAGATCACACCATTACTGAAGGTAAGTGAAGAGGATAAGATGAATGGAAACTCGCATCCATACCAAAAGCTTAAAGGGTTCTACAAAGGAGTATTGAACTTAGGACCCGATTACATTCGAGATGCGAAGATAGAAGAATGGCTCACAGGCTGACACATTAGCGTGCATAAGATGGAATGGTGAAAAGAAGCTGAAGAAAAGTCTAACTTAAAGACTTTGTTGTAAACAAAAGTGCTTCCCGAGAGACAACCCGAAATGTTATTTATTTTTATCGAGTCTGTCTTCCCAGACATCAATACGGCGTATCCGCTCCACACCATACGGCGTATTTATTGTCTGGATGTTATCAGTCTTTACTTTTTATGCACTTTAAAAACATTATTGTCAGTTCTGGCAATACGGCGTATTCATGAACATGATACGGCGTATTCACCAGACTAACTCGTATTTAGTTTGTTTAGTTTAGTTTAAATTAACCGTAGGTACCAAGATAGGAATGCACATGTTTTTCCTATGTTTTACACAAGACATCGTGAAAGAAATATCGACGAATATTGGTGGAGAATTTACAAATATGGAGATCTTGAAGTGTTGGAGTCTTGAAACTTCAAAGCGGCTGTTCAACACAATATTGCTCGATAAACTCAACATGGAGAATCTACCGAGCAAATATCAGGGGAGTTTCTCATTCTAATTCTTTTTAATTCCAGTATTTAATGTTTTATCTATACAACGAAGACGTTGTATAATTCAAGTGGGGGGATAGGAATTAGAATGTATACTTGTCCTATTTTTTCACATTAAAATGCTTAAATTATTCTCAAATTTAAAAATTTCAAGCATACTTTTGTAAAATTACTTGATACATAACCCGCACACAATAACCCTTATTAGATATTGTGAGGATTTAACCCTATCCGTTTCCAAATGTTTACCCAAATTCTACAAAATATGAGTGTGCGGGTGATGTAGTAGACTTTAAAACTTGGCTTGGTATATCTATTCGAGACCGCAGTGATAAGTACTATGGATTTAGATGGAGTAACTTGTTTAAATTGGTAAATTTTAGGATTACACTCAAAACGCCTTTGCATGTTGCTTATTAACTAACTACACCGGTTAGTTAACCCCCGCATAAACCCTTTGTTTACTCTCATTTTAAGAGTAAGATACCCCTAGAACAACCCGTAGAGCAAGTCCTTTAGGAATTACACCAATTATTTGTTTCGTTACACCTTAGCCTACCCTGTTAGATTAAGTTTATTTTACAGTTGCTAATCGCTTAAAGTGTAAAGTTTGTATTTCCCGAGTCTTATGTCTAAATTTTTTATCTTTGGTACGTTTGGACGAATTTTCACATCGCAAATAGGAATGTATATTATAGTCAAAACTTATGTATTTTTACTACCATTGTAATTATTGGTACGTCCGAAGAATGAAGAATTATCAAAGGAATTATTCGGAATTATTATGATCATGAAGATGGTAAAACTACTCCGAGTTTCGTATATAGTTAGATGCAAAAAAAAATTAGAAAAAATCGCAACAAAAACGAGAGAAGGAAAGTTTGAAGATAATCGTTTCGCAACTACCGAAGGAATTACACGAAGGATCGATTATTCGTTGATACAAATCGACGATGTAGAGTATTGTATAAAGTGGAAGATATCGCCACTTGCCTTGTAAAGTATGTAAAGTATAGGACGATTGGGAAGTTGATCGTTACGGGAACGCCAAGTTAGGTTGTTGTTTTTGATCTATGATCAAGACGTTTGTAAATAGTAGTGTATTTATCATGGTAACGGTCGGGAAAAAGTGTCTAGCAACTTGTATTTTAGATTTAATCTATTTGTTTCGTAATTTTTATTTAACAACAATTTATTTCCCTTTCCTAATCATTAACCATGGGTTTTATGCAAATGAGGATGTGATCGAGCGTGCATGTCTATTCCGTCGTTACGGCCATGTATGCATGTCTCAGCTGCCTTGTTGGTTTATTACTATTAGTGAAAGTTAGAAGATCCATACCCTATATTACTCTACTAGTCCTACTCTTTAGCTTATTCAAGGTGGGAGTGAGCAGTCACATGTGTCTATCCTGTCGTTACGGGTGTGTATGTGTGGTCTTTGTCGCCCTCCTGGAATATTGGTATCGATAAAGATTAGTTAGAGTAATCAACCATAAGCCTTATCATACAAACTCATATTTACCTTTATAAACTTGTTACTCCTTAGCTTTAGCGGTGGAGATGTGTATCCTTGCCAAGTTTATGATAGAATACTCGTCACGACTGAGCAATTGAGCGAATTAGTTACATGTTACCACATAGATTAGTTGAGTGATTTGAGTGTTTTCATCTTTTTATTTCGTGAGGTGTTTGGTTGTGTACTTGTAATAGATCAAATAAATTCTTTAATGGAAAATATCCTTAGGGATACATTTTTATAGACTTCTAAAGGCTACTTGAGGACAAGTAGGATTCAAGTGGGGGGATATTTGATGACATCAAATAACGTCTATTTTATAACATCATTTATCCCATGTAATTAACCCATTTTGTATAATTATTGCAAAGAATTGTTACTTAATCGTTTATATTTGAGAATTGCAGTAATTACGGAGTACTTGGTGAATATTAGCAAAAGGTGCGCATTCTGGAGTTAAACGAAGATAGTTTTAATATTATCTATTCTTACAACCAATACGCCGTATTCATCAAGGAAGATACGGCGTATCCGTGCCTGCACTCACCAAAGACCACAAAGGAAACTTGATCAATACGCCGTATCTAGTAAAGACCAATACGTCGTATTAAAGATATAGTATGTGAATATTCTGGAAGATATCAAACGTGGTCCCTACTCCAAGAAACCCCAATACGCTGTATCCAATACATTGGATACGCCGTATCGATACCGACTCCAGACCCTATAAATACAAAACTAAAAAACGAGTTTTAAGTGTGCTAAATCATATTCTCGATACCTTAACCACAAAAGTCGATTTTCAGAGGAGAAAAAAAGCAGAAGAGGTCTTGCAACGCATTCCAATCCTTAGAAGACAACGTGCAATTTCTTATACTTTTGTAATCGTTTAGTTTTTGGTATCATTCGTTAATTAGGTTAGTTTACCTTGGCTAAGCCATTACTCTTGTATTAATTATGATGTTCGAAGGCTAATACCTTCGGGTATTAGCCATTATTATGAAGATCTGAATGTTTGGTTTTGTTTATATCTCGATTTCTTAATTTATCGTTGTATGCTTATTTATGTTTATCAATATACTTGTTTACGTGATTTTGTATGCGACCTATCATTCAATTTGATCTAGTGATACGTACCAAGTAATCTAGATGTCGGGATAGCTCTCCATATTGCAATTTATACATCTAGAATCATAGGATCACAAATATTGTCCTTCTAAGATCGTGCTAAGGATACGCTTATGGCTTAACTAGTTAACGGAAATTGCCTTTGGTTTATTGAACTTGTTGACCAGTAGGTGAATCTAGATAATTCAGCAAATAGTGTTATGATTCCATTAGATAGTTGGATAAATGGACTACTAGAGTATAAATTACCATTAAGCAGTAAGTGGGTAAAGTCTCAATGACCTAGGGTTTAACAAGATCACTATTTTTTAATCCCTAAGATAGATTTTAATCAGCAAATAAGGATGCTTTATGCAGAAGCTTTAATTGTGACAGAATTAATGTGTCTATGTCTTAGGATGAAGTCCCACCTAAGTCTAAGAATGATATGCCTCTTCGAGATAAGTAATCATTGCACTGAATAAACAAATCAACTTCTAATCGGATTAATGATGGCTAATACAGTTTTCTATCATAAGGCTCGACCGCTCTTTTATCTTCTGTCAATTTTCTTGCATGGGTTAAAGTGTCTTGAATTGATTGTAGTCACTACCAAACCCGTGCCAGTCTCTCAGGCTGAAACCCCCCTTTTACCTGTTAGAATTAGGATTAGAACTAACATAGGATTAACATAGGTTTGACTTAGATTAGAATTAACTTAGATTAGATAACCAAGAATTAAATAAATTGAGAGATTTAACCTCGCTTCAAGTGTTCGACACCCTACTTACCACGAATCTACCACCGACCAGGTACACTGCCCGTTAAAGTGTTGTTTTTGGTTAAGTCGGCAAAATATAAATTTTAAACTTGAATCATAAAAATATATACCACACAACGACACATCATAAGTCTCCAAAAAATCCAATGAAAGCTATTACCTCTGGTGAGGGTTGTTCTGAGTCACCTAAGTGGACCAAAGCTAAGATAGCAAGTTAAAGAGTTAAACCAGTTTGTGGTTTTAAATTGTATGTTTCTTGGATGTCATTTGAAAATTCTTTCCAAATTAAGTCCCTAAAACCATAACATAAGTGCTCAAGGAATTACAATTTAGGTTCCTTAGTGACCTATAAATGGGTAGCACACAATTATGCCAAACAGCTAATTGCAGGCCCATTCTTTCCTTATTTGAAGATGAAAACTGATATTAGGGAAAAATATCTTATTAATGTCAGTATTGGACATTGTAAGAGAGCTAAGCAAATGGAATTATTTGATTATGAAGGGGGATTAAAAAAACACTATGAGAGGTTGTGGGAGTATAGGCATGCCATTCCTGATTTAAATCTAGGGTCCACATGTAGACTAGATGATGAAGAGACCTCATTTGTTAACAACTACTTTAGGAGGGTGTATGCGTGTTTTAAAGGTGTTAAGGATGGTTGGCTAGCAGGTTTTAGAAAGGTGATTGGATTAGATGGTTGTTTTCTTAAACATACTTGTAGAGGGGAGTTACTGGTTGCTATAGGAAGGGATGCAAATAACCAGATGTATCCAATAGCATGGGCAGTTGTGAAGCTTGAAAACATTGATAACTGGTGACGGTTTATATCTTTGTTACATGATGACCTAAATTTACAGCAAGGAAATGGATTGACTATTATATCTAATTTTCACAAGGTAACTTTAACACTTTACTTTCTTATATAACATGCACTCTACCTATCAAATAATGAACAACTACTAATATCACCAAAACATGTATTAATGCAAGGTTTATTAGATGTTGTAAATGAGTTGCTCCAAAATGCTGAACATAGAAGCGCACAAGGCATGTGTTTGCAAACTTTAAGAAAAAGTTCAGTGGAATACATTTGCAAAAGCTTTTTTGGAATGCTGCATCAACAATAGTGGAACAACTTTTTTACTCAAAGATGGAAGAGTTGAAGATCATAAGTCAAGAGACATATTAACACCTCATTGAGAGGAATCTAAATACATGGTGCAGAGCATTCTTTAGATTGGAATCAAAGTGCCCTAATTTTGAAAATGGAATATGTGAAAGTTTCAACAGGGCAATCTTAGTTCAAAGGACCAAACCTATCATCACAATGCTTGAAGATATCAGACTCTATTTGATTCAAAGATTGGTTTCTATGAATAGAGTAGCAAGGACTTGGGAACACAATATCACAGCATCCATCAAAAAGAGATTAGAGTATCTGAAAGAACAACAAAGGTACTAAATTATACATATTTAATACTGCTATACTTTTGCATTAATGAACATATACTTACAAATGTTTGATATTCATAGGCATTGGATGGTCATTCCTAGTGGTTTTTGACTAACTTTTATATCTTAAAAATCGACGAGGCCTAGTTCGTTTGAAAGTAGACTCGAAGTATATAACTTTAGGGTCCTGAAAACCTAGAAAATCTTTTGGCATGACCAATATTATAACATCGCAAAGTAGACCAAAATTCGGATATAAAAGATGTCATTTTCTGAAAATTGCCGAAACCATTTCCTAACTAGAATTGGCCATAACCTTTTCGTTTTTAAGAGTTAGAAGCTCTAATTTATACCAAAACGATCATTAGAACGACCTCTACCATTCTAGATACTAAAATCTTGGTTCTCAACACACTAAACCCGCTGATTTTTAGTCCAAACTTTCAGCTCTAATTAAGGGTTATAAAACCCTTTCAATACATCATTATTTTTCACCAATTTCATATCTCACAATCTCAAACTAACCTATACTTTCATCTAAACCTAATTAACCATCCTAAATGATCACATGCATCCTAATCCATGGATTCCTAATTCACCAAAACTAACATGCATGTAAGTAATCTTTTATAACTTTAAAAGTAAAATAAAAAGGAAGAAAAATAGCTTACAATGCAATATAGGTAGAAGATATATCAAAAACTATAAACCCTTAAGTTAGAAAGGGACATGAAGCTTATAGGGTTAACATACACTTGCAAAAATATATGTGTAAGATGTGGCAGTTGTTAAGGATCCCATGTGTACATTCGGTTGCAACATAGACATTTAAATAGAGACCCTGTAGAAGGAGTTGATCATTAGTATAATCAAGAGAAATGGTTTGAGGCTTACTAGTTTAGCATCAAACCTATGTTTGGAAGTATAATGTGGAAAAAACTAATAATCCACCCCTTTTACCACCTATTCTGAGAACAATGCCAGGAAGGCCTAAAAAAAATATGGTTAAAGCACAATCTGAGAACAATTCACAAGTATCCAGAGTGGGAAGAAGGATGACATGTAATAAATGTCAAGAAACATGTCACAACAAAGCTAGTTGTCAAAAAGAACCAGTGCCTAAACCACCTAAGGTCAATAGAGCACCAGTTCTAAAACATTCTGACTATGGAACCTATGCATCTGTAAGAGGTGGAGGTAGAGGGTCGGGGATGAGGGGGGGGGGGGGGTAGAGGTGGTATAGGTAGTAAGGGTAAATGGATTAAAAGCAGTGCAACTATTGGTGAAGGCAATGATGGTATTAGGTCAAAGAGGTGGAGCTGGTAGGAGGGCTAAAAGAGCAAGGGGTCAGAGAGGCAATGTAAGAGGTCAGAGAGGAAGGGGTAGGGGTCAGATGCTAAGTGATGAGGTATGTCTTCTTTGTTAACATATTATGGTTGTAGTGTTTGAATATGTTTGTGACTCTGTTTGTACTTCAACTATTTCATGCAATGACTGAGGATGAAATTAGAAAGCACATGGAACATGACTATACAGAATAGATTATGCTTCAAGAAGAACAAAAAAGAGAAGCTAATCAAAAAGCTGAATAAGATATGTTTGATCAAAAACCTTTGAGGTACACTTTAGAAGAAGAGGCAAGGTATAAAAGGGACGATGGAGAAAGACTAAGAAAGCAAAGAGATGAAGAAGAATAAGATAGGAAACATGACTATTTCCACCCTTCCAACTAAACACAAGAAGAATCATTTGACCATGAACCATATAACAGAAATGTGATGATTGTTGATACAAATGTGGAGAGTCAAGAATCAGTTGCAACAAACTTGTGTAACAGGGGTGAAATAAGGTTCAGACTAGGTGATTTTGAAGCTGAAGACAATCACAAGTCTAATGCAGATTTAGGGATAACAAGTGCAAAACCTATTGTAGCAGTTAGTCCAAGTGCAGACAAAGGGAAGCAAGTTGCAGAACCAAGTAAAGAAGCTGATCCTGAACCACAAGCCAAAAAGAAAGGCTCTAAAAGAAAAGCACCAGCATCCAGTGAAGAACTTCCATTGAGAATCATCTATCACAAGAACAAGGGAAGATCAAAGAGGATCTTTAACCAAAAGATGAAGAAATATGGGTTTGGACCAAATGGGGAAGGGTCAACACCAGAGAAAACATTTTCTTTGATGTAGCTTTGGGAAGTGTTTTATATTTGCATTATGAAAATGTAGGATGTTGTGCGATGTTTAAAAACTCAGCTTTTATAGTTAACAATGCCACTAATGACTGTCTTTTGTATGTTTAAAAACTTATCAAAATGTGGTATGAAATACTATGGCTTATCCCCCACATGCCTTCCTTAATCTATGCAAATTGTCTTTACATGTTACCTAGTTTATTCTTGTTGATATTATATTGACTGATCTAATGTACAATAACAGACAACAACAACAACAAACAAGATAGATAATCATAAAAGCCATTTCATTGATAAAGATTGCACCAAAATACAAACAAACAACAAGAACATACAAACTGATTAACCAAGATTCAAAGTTAGCCTTTAACTAGTACAACAAGGAGTAAAAAGGCAAGAATAAAACATGTTAACTTGTAAAAAGTCAAATGGATAACAAAGTGGTTTAGTTGTTGGGTTAAGTATTGAATCCTTTTTTCATGCATCATCTCTGCTTGATGTTAATGTCTTTCATGTGGATACAACAAGTTATACATGTCGAACAACTGATAACGGTACCAATTATGTTCAAGTTCAAGATCAAAACAAATCCATATTTCACAATTCTTCCTACCTGACCTCTGATGACTAGATGACAATACAATTAAAGGTTCAAATCATAATGAAATTGTAAACACATCCATAAACTAAACAAGAAACTTACATTACGATTTGGAAAAACAAGGAATCGTCTAGATGGGTTATCAAGTGTCCATGATGTCAAAACCCTAACTGGTAACTTATAAGTACACAATTTGTTGTTCACACGACGACAGAATCCCTGAGATGAAGATGAGGAACTCGACATTGTGTTGATTACGATTTGTTTTGGGAATGGTGATGAAGATGAGGCACGATAGTGAAACAACTATTTGTAACGGCTGGAAATAAATAAGATAAAACCTAAGTTAATAATTTTTATATTAAGGAAGGAATAGTGGGCCTGTAATGGTGACGTGACACTCAAACATGTAATATTACCTCTTTCAACAAGTCGTAACAATTTTCATGGGTAATCATGGCATTTTTCAAAGTTCGTTACCTAACTATGGAATTTTTAGAAAGTACATGGGGTATCAATCGACTTAACCCATTAAAAAACTTGTTACTTATAACAGGTTATAATGAGGCCTATGGAGCATAGGGCAGGGCAAGAAGCGAAGTCTATGTCATTTATATAATATATAAATATAAATATAATGATATATAAATATATAATATATAAATATATAGTATATATATATAGATATAAATATATATATATAAGAAGTCTATGTCATATATATATATTTTTGGATTGGATCTAGGTTGTGAAGCGGGAATATAGGTTTTAGGAACAAGTTTTAGTGCATAAAGAACAAGTTTTAATGCACAAAGTACTTCAAACAAAATACAAGGTACAAATGAAGTAAAAACTACAAGTAATAAAGCATAAGTTATAAGTGTTTGATGCTCATATGAATGAGGGTATATTTGTAATTTTGTCATAAAGTAAAAGAATATGGGGTCATCGAATGATTTAACCCAAAAGTAAAGTGTACTTTAAAGTGAACACGTGTCGAGCATTGAGTGAAGTGGGAAAGTCAAGCAGTAGAGCATGACTATCTTGGGAAGAGGAAAAAAAATGACCACAATGGGGACTATTTTTTGGATTTTGGTCCTTTTTCATACTTTTCTCCTTTTTTATTGGTGAAGTTGATTAGTTCACCGCATTATGTTTATTGTGATTAGGGGTGTTCACGGGCGGTTCAGTGTAATTAGTTGGGACATTTAAATTAGCCATCGTGGGACGAGTTATTCATTTTACCAACCGAAATCGTACCGTACTAGGTGGGTAACTATTCATGCGGGTACCCAAAATGAGCAGGTACCCGCTGTTCGGGTCACGCTTAACTAATTTAGACGTTTAATCGAGTTTAACCGTATGAACAATAACATGGTCTAAAAAATATCATTTTAGTAAATTTATATAATATCGAATAGATTAGAGTCATATTAAAGTTATTATTTTATTAACCACTCAAGGGTGGCCTAGTGGCAAAGGGAGTTGTGACTATCACTCTAAAATGTGTGAGTTATCAAGTTCGGCAAACAACTTTGATGTGACCACGCCGACCTCCTGAAAAAGGAGGGCTTACCTGGTTTCAGCCTGTGTGGCGGTGGGTTCAAATCCCATGGATTAGTGGGCCATAAGGTCGAAAACCATGGTTACAAAAAAGTTATTTTTGTATTCAAATAAACATAAATAACAAATTAACAAAAAAATTATTCAAGTTTACAATCGCAGCAATCAATTTTCACACATAAATGTTTAGTACTCTAATTTTTTACATTGGGAGAAAAAAGTCGTTATAGAATAAGAGTACTGCGATTGCATAATCAATACTTGTAATATATATATTTAGTTAAAAACCTTCATGTGTGTTATACAGGGTTCGGTTCGGCCAACCGCGAATATCTAAAAATATAGACCGAAACCGACACACGAAAAAAGGATTTTGTTTTAGTTTCGGTTTCTTTGGTCTCGGGTTTTTTCGGTTTCAGATTAAATATTAAATAACATAAACAAAAATATTAAAGGTAAAAATTGATAAAGAAAGACTCAGAAAAATCAAAATTGGACAAATAAATTAAAACGGAAAAAGTATGTGTTAGCTTGAAATTTCCAAGCCTTTAATGTTAGTAGGGCTACATTCCTAACCCACCCAAACACTAGGAGTGAGCAAAATGATCCGCGGATCGGATCGGACAGAGAAATCGACTCAAACCGGACTGGACCGAACATATTTTGGTCCATCATTTTCCTTATTTTCAGTTCTCGGTTCAGTTAGACTGAACGGACTAGGTCGACAATTATGCGTACCCGACTCAAACGAAAACCAAAAGGTCTGGAACCAAACACCCTCCTTCCGCGCTCAAACACCAAAATCAATTTCAATTCTAGGGTTTAAAGCTCACTCATCACCAAATTCAAAACCCTAACCAAACAACAAGAATGAGCTCAGTGAACATCGACATGGATGAAGCTTACGCTTCACCAAGCTCACTCGATCCTCAAAACCTCACTCTCCGTGAACGTTACCGCCGTTACGGGTAACGTCTCCTTTTTTTACCGCTTTCAATTTCATCCATTATTTTAAGTCTTAACCCCTTATTTATTTACTGTCACTAACTGACTTCCTATTTTTCAGCAAACGGTTATCGCCTTCGCCGCACAACGAAACTTATCAATCTAAGTTTAGTAATGCTGCGTTGTTTCTCGATAACATTAAGAAAGAAGTTGATCATCGTTTTGACGATGAGGAAGGTGATCGGAGTGCGCGGTCGTCTTCTAAACGGAGGTCGCCGTCTCCTGAGATGTCGGTGTCGCATTCGTTGAAAGTTTGTAAAGTTGAGGAGGAGGGAGTGGTGGTGGATGGTGGAGATGCGACGTTTTCGTTGTTTGCGTCTTTGTTTGATTCTGCGCTTCAAGGTTGTTGTTGTTGTAATAGTGTGTGTGTGATGTGTTTGTGTTAAGATAATCGGCTAATAGTTTCTATGCGTTTGCAGGATTGATGTCTATACCGGATTTGATATTGAGACTTGAAGCAGCGTGCAGAAATGTTTCCGAATCGATTTAGTATGTGCCAAACGCTAATTTAGTCATTATGTTCGAATGCTTGTTTTGAAAAATGTTATCCAATGCAAAACAAGTGTCGGTTTTGTATTTATGGATTAGCATAGTACTTTCTCCTTTTACGTGAGAATGCAGTATTTGGTTATACACTCTTCCAGTGCTAGTGTATTTGAATGTTGTCGTATCATATTGATTATATGAAGTGATTGGTAGGTGCATGAAATGGAATTAACCTTTACTATGCGGCGAAACGTCTGTTTCTTGTGTGTGGCTTTCATTTGGTTTTCATGTGGTTTCGGGTACTAGGGAGTAACTCTTAAGCTGTTACTCGATAACTATTATAGAAGGGCACATATAGTCTATGTGATTGCTATTGCTACCAACACCATAACCTTGCTTTTGACGGCATTTTATCAACTAGCATCTGAAGTCCAGCTTTTAGTTTTTTTGTGGTCCATTGTATTGTTTATTGCTAAGTTAAAGTGGGTAATTTTGGAAATAATCCAATCCTTGGTGGCTACATTATTTTAAGTCAGTATGCTTACAATAATTCTATGCTTATGTATGCCCTTTTCGTAATATGCTTTTATTTTATCCCTGATACCACATGCACTTGCTCTTATGTGCTTTATGAAATCTATGCTTTCATACGTTGTATGCTTATAAGTCGCTGTTATTCTAAACTTTTACTAATGGTATATGTTTCTAGCCTTATATGTTGCTATGCGTCACATGCTTACATCGTTTTTCCGTCCACGTATTTTTCACACTTACCCATCCCACACATACATTTTCCGGAGGTCTTCATGGATAATAGGGACCAAATAGGAGAACTTGTTAAACATAATCAACGTTTTCTACGTTATGTGTTGAGGACAATTTGCTGATAACTAGTTGTATACCAAACGAAAGTGTTGCAATTTTCCACGTACCTCTAAAATGGAAGTTGCTCCACTAGGAGGGCAGGTATCTCTGAATATTAGAACAAAGAACTTAAACGAAAAACTTTAGATGATCCAATATGAAGGTGAAAAGTAGTTTTTTTAACATCCAGCAAGCTAGAGACTTGCTTTTTTTAGGGAGTGGGGAGTTATGTGCTCATTTTTGTTTCTTTTGCAAATGTGGAGTTGTAATCATGTTCATACTTTTACTATGCTGAATACTAGTGCTAAGTATACGAATGTATGCTTTATTGCTTGCTAAATTGCAACAAATACCATTAGCAAGCATGCTGACTACATATGTTTCTTGCTCTTTTACAGTAACAGTTGTAGTGAGAGACATAGGATTGTTGAGGACAAACTGATGAGGCAAAAGGCTAGGCTGCTACTTGACGAGGCTGCTTCATGGTCTCTTTTGTGGTACTTATATGGGAAAGGCACGAGTCGCAACCTTCATCTCGTTATTGTTAGTATTAATCATGTCCAGTCGGTTAAATTTCTTATCTCCTTTTCGGATTTTGTACAGGAAATGAAGAGGTTCCTGAAGATTCCGTGGTGGTATGAAGCTTGTCTACTACTCTATTTACAAATGGCAAAAGTTATCAAATTATTTATGAAGCTCGTATTCTACTATCTAACTGTGATGATTTACTTCAGTTGCCAACAACTTCACATGTGGATGCTTGCCAGTTTGTTGCGGATGATCATAATGCCCAACTATGCTTTAGACTTATCCAGTGGCTCGAGGGACTAGCCTCCAAGGCCCTTGATTTGGAGATGAAGGTAATGGGTTGTATTATTTTTACATCTAGTATGGGTGGAATGGCGTAATATAAATTTTAGATTTGGCTGAAACAATCATTTCTAGGTTAGAACCAGGTTTGGTTTGTTTATTTCTTCTACATCTTTTTATGCAGGTACGAGGCTCTCATGTCGGCACACATCTCCCAACATCTGGAGTTTGGAATCATACCCAAAGGTTTCTAAAGAAAGGCTCCATGAATGAAAAGATTGTGCAGCATTTGGATTTCGATGCTTCAACCCGAGAACTTGCTCAACCATTACCTGATGACAAAGTATTAATTACTCTTACTCTTGCCATTTGTATAGCTCATCAAGTAGTCGTTATATTGCTAAATGCTAGTTTAGTGAGATTGCCCTGACCTTTTTTTATGCTACGAGTCTATGACTAATATGAAGTTCTAAGAAAAGAATAATTTTGTTTTAGCCAGCTCTGTCCTATAAGATCGTAGATCTAGCATTTTGCTCTAGAGTTCTTGTTTATCCTGAGAATCGCATAAATATAGTTTTTTTTTTTAATTTCTAAACAGAAACAAGATGAATCTCTTTTGGAAGATGTCTGGATTCTATTAAGGGCTGGAAGATTGGAAGAGGCATGCAATCTTTGCCGTGCTGCAGGACAGGTACTGTATTTCGATCTTTTTAGGTGTGGGGCTGCTAAGTATTTTCTTGGTCACTTAATGGATACTGTTGTGTGGACAGTCATGGAGGGCTGCGACATTGCGCCCTTTTGGAGGGATGGATCAAACTCCTTCTGTCGAAGCTCTCATAAGGAATGGAAAGAACAGATCTTTGCAAGCCATGGAATTAGAAAGCGGTATAAATCATCAGCGACGCCTCTGGAAATGGGCCTCATTTTGTGCATCAGAGGTAGGAGTTCCTTGTTAAGGAGTTCGTTGAAATATGATCATTTTTTAAAAAAATTGTTGGGTATCTTATGCTTTCTTCTCGTCTGCTATGTGTAAAATAGAAAATTGCAGAGCAAGAGAGTGGAAAGTATGAAACAGCGATATATGCAGCCAATTGCAGTAATGTGAAGCGCATTCTACCGATCTGTACTGACTGGGAGGTATTGTTTGCCAATCAAATTGCCTCTGTTACAGTTTATAGTTTTTATTTTCACTTGTTGATTTACTGAGTCGTCAGCGTTGATCTATAGAACATATATTTTTGCCTTGTTATTTGTTGTGCCCAAAGTTGATTAATTTCTGCAAGGTACTTGTATGAGTGAAAAGCAGTAGCAATAAAATGAATTAGCTGTGGGTACTAGTATTCAAAGTACCTCAAATGTGTTGGGAGCATCACATTATAGGAAAATCTTTCTATTTGCACTAATAATACTGAACCTTGAAACCTGCTTCACTTTTGTATAGTAGGAAAAAGTAAATATGGTAACTACCTCTTTGCATATAAGAACTTTTTAGCGTGCTCCGCATCTCCCAGAGTTAGACCTTCTCTGTATGCATTATCCTGACAGTTTCACTGGATACTTCATAGAACTTTTTGTAAAATTTTGTCTAGGTTCAAGTTTTGTTTTAACTCGTAATTAGTTAATGTTTGTGTTTTGAAAGTGGGAACTATTGGGGGTTATAGGTTTGTTTTCAATTTCAGCATTCACCTTTTTTATTGCATGGTTGTAAGCATGCCTCGATTATTTTCTCTCAACATAAAGGTCTATTATGCTCTAAGTGCTAAACTTTGTTCTATCATAAACAAGTTAAGGGCAGGTACATAGTTAATTTCATAAATGGTCCCAGTGGTCTTGCCGGTTAAAACGGAAATGGCCCCCTCATCTTTTTTTTTTTGCCCAGATCCACTCCCCATGGTTTTTGACACCGTATACGTGGTTTTGGTCCTCATGACTGATATATTCCGTTAATTTGGACCGTTAATGAGGACCAATATCCGTTAAACCCAGCAGACCACAGGGACCATTTAATCATGCAATTAACTTTCAAACAAACAGAACTTTGGTCAGGGGCCAAACCGCTACGGTTGAAACCAAGGGAAGATCCGAAAAAAAAGTATAGGGACTATTTCCTCTTTGCATATAAGAACTTTTTAGCGTGCTCCGCATCTCCCAGAGTTAGACCTTCTCTGTATGCATTATCCTGACAGTTTCACTGGATACTTCATAGGACTTTTTGTAAAATTTTGTCTAGGTTCAAGTTTTGTTTTAACTCGTAATTAGTTAATGTTTGTGTTTTGAAAGTGGGAACTATTGGGGGTTATAGGTTTTTTTCTTTTCAGCAATCAACTTTTATTGCTTGGGTTGTAAGCTTGCCTCCATTATTTCTCACATATCTTACTTGTTACAGTTTCATAGTGATAAAGTGAGTTAACAGTATTAAGGTCTATTATGCTCTAAAGTCTAAACTTTGATTCTATCATAAACAAGTTAGGGCAGGGATAGAGTTAATTGCATAAATGGTCCCTGTGGTCTGCCGGGTTTAACGGAAATGGTCCCTCATCTTTTTTTCCCCTAGATCCTCTCCCCATGGTTTTGACCCGTATCGGGTTTGGTCCCTTGACTGATATTTCCGTTAGTTTGACCGTTAAATGAGGGACCATTTCTGTTAAACCCAGCAGACCACAGGGACCATTTAATCATGCATTTAACGGTCAAACTAACAGAAATGTTGGTCAAGGGGCCAAACCCGCTACGGGTTGAAACCACAGGGAGAGGATCCGGAAAAAAAGTATAGGGACTATTTCCGTTAAACCCGGCAGACCACAGGGACCATTTATGCAATTAACTCGCAGGGATATATTCACACTTCTTGCTACATTGGGTTTATATCTGACTTTTTCACCATTAATTAAAACAATTGAAGTTGGGCTTTAACAAAGTCATGGCTTTGTATGTTTCATGATGCAAACCTTGCTGATTGCAGACTGCTTGCTGGGCTTTAACAAAGTCATGGCTTGATGTTCAAGTTGACACGGAATTATCTGGTGGAATTGATCAGTTTAGAAATTCGGATGGCACAATCGAAAGAAGTCCTGGACAGGGTGATCTTAATTCTCAATCGTATCTTGGACCAGAAAGTTGGCCGCTCCAAGTTAAAAACCAACAACCACATGACCTATCTGCCCTTCTGCAAAAGCTTCATTCAAGGTAGATACACATTGTTTTTATTTAGGCACATGATGTTGGTATTTGCTATGATCCCCCACTGAATCATTATTCTTTGATGATATAGTGAGTCTGTACATGAAGCTGTAAGTCGAGGATGTAAAGAGCAGCATCGTCAGATTGAGGTTTGCATCTTTTTCCTGTCGTTTGCATTCTTTATTTGAATAGTAATAATAGGATATGATCATTGTACTGTATTTCTTTCCCTTTTTTTCTGTCGGCGTCTCTTACCATTCTTAAAATGTTAATGTGTAAATTGCTGAGCCTTTTTAGGAATTGAAAACAATAAATTTTCATGTCTACCAAGTCTGGCTGCATGAATTGTTTGTTAGTCACTTTTGGAGGTATAATAACTTGATTATATTAGATTAATTCTTCTATTTATTATGTTCTCACTATTGGAGGTTCCCTCGTCTTTTTTTTTTGTTCGAAAATATCACATATTATGAGGGTATGCTTCTTTGTTCCTTTCTCTGACACAATACTTTTAAACAGATGAATCTGATGATGGTGGATATTCCTCGTTTACTTGACCTGATTTGGTCATGGATATCCCCTTCTGGAAACGATGAAGATATCTTCAGGTAATATAGTCATCACTTGTCATATTTTAGACTCACTTTTTCACCCAGTAGGTTTTTACTGAGTATGCATGCGTCTTTGTTTTGGGAATTGTGCTTTCTGACAGGCCTCATGGTGATCCTCAGATGATTCGTTTCGGGGCACATTTAGTTCTCGTGCTCCGTCACCTACTTGCTGATGACATGAAGGATTCTTTCAAGGAGAGGCTAATGACACTTGGTGACCTCATTCTTCACATGTGAGTATTTCCATCTTAAAGGTCATCATACTGTTATTTAGCTATAGGGGTTGATATTTGATATAAGTACGAGTAAATAGAATTTTCAATAGCTACCTTTAGCTCTTTTGTTAAGTAGCAACTTATCGGCCTTATAACACAGAATCCTCATTGAAACCTGCAACAGTTTATTAGTGCGATTCTTGTTATTTGTGTAAATATCTCTAATTGGGACAAGCATGGGCAGGTATGCGATGTTTCTTTTTTCAAAACAACACGAGGAGCTGGTTGGAATATATGCATCTCAGCTTGCACGCCACCGTTGCATTGATCTGTTTGTTCATATGATGGAGTTACGGCTGAATAGCAGGTAAATCTTTGGCGCATTATTACTTTATTTTGACCTCTTGATCTTCGGTTCAATCCTGTAGCTAATGTTTTATGATTAGTTGTTAACAATGCCTTGTTGAAACCCTCTCTTGAGGACTAACCTTAATGATTATAATGGTAATATTAAGTTCTTCACACGAGACTTTATAATCTCTCTTTATTCTACTAGCGCCTAGCGCTTTTTTGCAAACTTTGATATAAGTACGAGTAAGTAGAATTTTCAATAGCTACCTTTAGCTCTTTTGCTAAGTAGCAACTTATCGTCCTTATAACACAGAATCCTCATTGAAACCTGCAACAGTTTGTAAGTGTGATTCTTGTTATTTGTGTAAATATCTCTAATTGGGACAAGCATGGGCAGGTATGCGATGTTTCTTTTTTCAAAACAACATGAGCTGGTTGGAATATATGCATCTCAGCTTGCACGCCACCGTTGCATTGATCTGTTTGTTCATATGATGGAGTTACGGCTGAATAGCAGGTAAATCTTTGGCGCATTATTACTTTATTTTGACCTCTTGATCTTCGGTTCAATCCTGTAGCTAATGTTTTATGATTAGTTGTTAACAATGCCTTGTTGAAACCCTCTCTTGAGGACTAACCTTAATGATTATAATGGTAATATTAAGTTCTTCATACGAGACTTTATAATCTCTGTTTATTCTATGTGTCCTCTGTCACAACTTCTAATGCTTGTATTTTTATGCTTTTGTGCTTGCAGTGTTCATGTCAGATATAAGATCTTTCTTTCTGCTATAGAGTACCTTCCATTTTCTCCTGGAGTTGATTCAGATGGCAGCTTTGAAAAAGGAAGCTTCGAAGAAATTATTGAGAGGTTCTGTATATATGGATATGTCAATATAGATATTACTCACTTACAGTTGTCTCATTCTGTTGCTGGTCTCATCTTTTGCATGCTATCTACTTTAACAGGGTTTTATCAAGATCACGAGAATTGAAAGTTGGAAAATATGATGGCTCATCTGATGTTGCAGAACAATGTCGGTTGCAGAGTCTTCAAAAAGCTATGGTTGTTCAGTGGCTTTGCTTCACGCCTCCCTCCACCATTACTGATGCAATAAGAGTTGGCACAAAGCTTCTTCTCCGGGCATTGATGCACAGGTAATCTTTTTATTCATACTTGTTCTCACTGTGTTGGTTCTTATCTGTGGTATCAAAACTGGCTGTTTTGTTTCAGCAATGTACTGTTCCGGGAATTTGCTCTAATTTCTATGTGGAGAATTCCTGCATTGCCCAGTGGTGCTCATACATTGCTCAGTTTACTTGCGGAGCCGTTGAAACATCCATCAGAAACTTTGTCGACAGAGGATTCTGATGCTTCTGATAGCTTGAGGGAATTTGAGGACTGGGTATGCTTCTAAATCTGTGTACCATTTTTGTGCTTTAAATTTTGCTAAAGGCTCATATAGTGTATTTTATTCACCAGAACGAGTACTACTCATGCGATGCAACATACCGCAGCTGGCTACAAATTGAGTTAGATAATGCTGGAGTTGATGTTTCAAGCGAAGAAAAAGAGAGGGCAACTGTTGTAGCTATGGAAACACTATCTTCATCTATGGCATTGCTACTGAGTGAGTTTATACACTCTTTGTGCTTCTTTTGATTTCTAAGCTTTGAACCATAAGTAGTTGGACTTATCACTAACTTATATATAATAGGAGAAGGAAACCCATGGTTGGTCCCGACTGAGGATCAAATATATGATTTGGTGGAACCTACAAACCTTGAATTGCATGCCACTGCAATGCTTTGTCTACCTTCTGGCGAATGCATGTTTCCGGATGCCACCCTGTGCACATCACTGACTAGTGCCCTTTATTCTTCAGTAAGTGACGAAGCTGTATCAAGTCGTCAGTTACAGGTATATTTACTTTTGCACATAATAAAGATTGCAGATAATAATTTATTGCGACAAATTTCATTTTTCATTGCTCATCTTATGTTCAGGTTAATGTGTCTATTTCTGGAAAGGACAGTAGCTCAGTTGAAGTTGCACTTAGATGCTTGGCAACAGAGAATGATGGGTTTGGTCCAAATAAACTTGCAGATGGTGGTATACTTGCCGCAGTTATCGCAGCTGGTGTCAAAGGTAAGTTTTTGGGACAGTGAAGTCAGTTTGATTTTGCTTGATCACCAATGATGACAGATATTTATTATGTTTTAGGCGAGTTGGCTCGATTTCAAGCTGGTGTAACAATGGAAATCATGAGAGTAGATGCCTGGTATTCTGGAAGTGATGGTTCTCTGGGAAACCCAGCGACTTATATTCTACGGGGTCTTTCTCGCAGATGTTGTATTCCAGAACTCATTCTTCGGTGTATGCAGGTACACACACCTTTGGGCAACATAGATGTTCCAAGTGATATGTTTTCTGAATGATGCTAATACTAACTATTAATGTTGTCTTCTCTTCTCAACTTTATATTTGTAGGTTTCTGTTTCTCTTATGGAGTCTGGTAATGCACATGAAAGCCATGGTGAGTTAATTGAATTAGTTGCGAGTTCCGAAACTGGGATCCTTCACTTGTTTAGTCAAAACCAATTGCAGGTTAGTTTTCATTTTTTCAGGCTTGTATACATGTGACATGATGTACGGACTTACGGAGTAACTTAATGTTTTTGAATCTGTTTTGACATTCAGGAATTCTTGTTGTTTGAGAGGGAATACTGTATATGGAAGATGGAGCTTCTCGGGGAATCAGCTGTCTGAATATCTTTGTATTTGTGCATTTTACTTGTATTATTCTATGGCTAGTTAGGTTTTTTGAGAATTTTTGAAAATTTAAATATTATCGTTAAAGGTATTATGTTGCAGCCGATATTAATGATTAGTAGATTTGCAACTTGATAGCAATGCATACCTTTTTCTGCAACGGGCTACCTTTATTAACAGATGCAACTCTTTGGCTATAGCCTATCATACAAACTTATTATGGAGCTTTTCTGGGCGCAGTTATATGCACTGGTTTTAGTAAAAACATGGATGTCCATTCTATTTAAAATCAGAAATTGAAAGTAGAATTAAATGATAATTTGACCTTTGCAACAAAGACGAACCCGGCCAACCAAGTATATTTTCCCAAATTACCTTTTCTTGGAAAAACCGAGGTATGTTTTATAGGGATATGCTGATAGCAGAATTTGAGCTGAATATTAGATGGTATGAACATGGAGCTTAAAAGCTATGCACGGAGTAAGCATAGTGCTTAACAGATATGGTCACAGCATAGTATGTGCAAAAAGTAGGTTATAATTTTAAGCTGTTTTTTGTTTTTTTTTCCCACCAGATTCCTATCATAAATTGTTCACGCTGAAAATCCATCACAACGGTAACTTCACAAACCATCCAGAGAAAAGATATCGTTTAGCAGAAATAAACTATGTTGACCTTATTGACTGTGACCTATTTTCCGTTGGGGAGTTTGTTGGAATGTTGAAGGAACTAGGTTTAGGTGATGATAGCATTCTCTTCAGCCATTTTAGGATTCCGGGTAAGTCTTTGGATGATGGGTTGGTTACCTTAATGTCGAATGAAGATGTGCTCACATTGTTGAAAGAGAAGAGCACGTGTGTTAATACAAATAATGCCTAAAGACGTTATTTATATTATTCGACTTCTTTACGTTTTGAAGATGACAAAATGTAAAACATCTACGATAAAAATAAACGTTTACATGTTATTAATCGTAAACTTTCATTTCGACGTAAATCACTTAAGGTATTTACAAACAAATTATTAAACATGATTAGTGATCAAGATTTTTTTTCCCTAAACCATTACATTTCTACAAAAGTATTTTTACAAAAATAAAATATTACAAAATATTTTTATTAATAAAAGAAATGTTTTATTTAATTATAAAAATTTAAAACTGGTTTTTCCCCAAAACAGAAGGTTCTATACCAATTTTAACCTTCCCCACTACAGGACAAAAATAAGAGTGTCTGGCGGCCCCCTGATAGGCAGGACGACCCCCAGATATATCTGGGACCGCCGGGACCCCCACAGGAGACGTTGCCCAGTCCTGGCTATAAATACTGCACTATTCTCTGCAGTTTTTCAGACCTATTAGCACGAATTTTTCAGCTCTCCTTCTCTCACTAAAATCTTTTTTCTCTCTCTAAATCTCTTGATCACTAACATAGTTTAATCTTGTTTCAAGTGATCAAATCTCATCTTCTTCCTTCTTCTATCAAGTGCAAAAAAAGAACACTTGTATTCACTAAAAAACGAAGTGTTGTAGATTAGTGATTTCTTCTATCTTCTTCTAAGATCCAAACCTCTAGTTTTTTGATCTTGTGTTAGTGTGTAAAATCGGATAGTGTATAAATCCGATAGTGTTGATTGTGTGAGGGTTAGTATTTTAGTCCTTAAAATACACTGGTAAAGTGGTAGATTTGTTCTAGCTAAGATTAGGACTCGACATTTAGCTTAGTGTCGGAAAACAACGTAAGCGACGTGTAAACGGTGTTAATACAAATAATGTCTAAAAATGTTATTTATATTTTTTGACCTCTCAGCGTTTTGATAATAACAAAATGTAAAAACCTTAACGATCAAATTAAAAGTTTACAAATTATTAATCGTAGAATTCCATTTTTAAGATTAGTAATCACTTAAGGTATGAACAAACAAATCATTAAGCATGATTAGTTATCAAGAAAATATTTTTGTCTTATCCATTACATTTTTACAAAATAATTTCACAAATTAATTATACAAAATATTTTCTAATTAAAAGAAAAGTTTTATTAAAAATTTAAAATTTAAAATTCAAATTTTCCTCCCAAAAT
>BQNB010000601.1:86742-162789 GCA_026074375.1 Tanacetum coccineum | reverse complement strand
TAAATATCAAAGCTTTTAGTACCTCGATTGTTTTTGAATTTTCAAAAATGCTCCCCCTCAACATGTGCATCGATTAAACAAAAATGTTTAGCGCAAGGAGGGTGGAGTATGCATATGAGTCCACAAAATCACACTTTTTATCAGTTTTCATATTTAAATCACATTTCCTCCCCTTATCAAAAAATTCAAATCCTTTGATATTTTGGATACAAATGGATTCGAATATGTTGGAAAAACTAGGAGAAAAATGTGCTGATTAGTCACAAGCCGAATGGGGAACATATTAATGCTCCCCCTTAATCTATGATGGTACGTGTGAGTGACGAGTAAATTTTTTTTGAAAGATTTTGAGTTTAACAAAAAAACTCTTGAAAAACTTTATACTTGTCACTGAACAACGACAGATACACTACATACATATTATAATGTACAAGATATATTATACAAAAATAAGATGATATTGACCTTAGTATCAAAATGATGAGATCATTCAGTTCTCTGAATAAGTCTGTAGTCAACATCTCTTAGTCTTCCACCAACAAAGCTTTCGAGACTCCTGAATATTCTTTAAATCTTGATTCTTCTCTCAATAACCTCCATAAACTCCTTACTCCTCCTTCTATCGTTCTCAGACCAAATTCGTGTTTCCATGCCTGGATTGTACTCGTACAACTTAAAGTCTTTAACTATGTGATTCAGTTTGTCAAGAATCCTTTGCAATATGCCATCACTGAACCTGTGCACATCAGTCTCTCGCATCATCTTCTTCTGATCATTTATGTCTTTGTAGATTACTGCCCTTGGCTCGCTGACTTTGGTGTAGTCTTCTTTGAACAAAAAGTCAGATGCATCCCAATCTGGTTGAGTGAGATTGAGTTTTGTCTGATAACTTTCAATCCCGAGCTACAGATCTTCCACACGTTTTCTGATAACGATGTTCCTTATCCACAGGTTAACTGCATTGAAGAGATGAACTTTGTTGGCACCAGATAAATGATTGAGCTGACCTTGAAGATGAAGCAGGTACAGATCTTCAAAATCATTCGGATGCAGATTTTTGAAGTCAGCCTCCAAGATCTTGTATTCCTTGTAGTCATTTCTGCGAAGAACAATCTATTTTAAGAATGTATACCCGTATCTTTCATAAGTCTTGAGACTGACTACACTAAGAATCCCCATGTGTGATCTGACTGCACTGCGATCAGAGGGGGCACTATGTCTTGTGATGTAGAATTCTTTAAGCTTGAACCACCAGTGAGAGATACCATAAGCAGCACTAATATCATACTCATGTTCACTCTCAATCCATAGTGAAGGTACTAGTTCTTCAAGTCTAAAGTCTAGATATTGAGCCGCTTTCAGCTTGGATATGGATAAAGCCGATCTTCTGCCTTTGTCACTTGATACTAGATACTCCAGATCCTTATTGAAGAAGTATTGTGACTGAATAGTTACCTGACCTGGTGGTCCTCCTACGGGTAACAGTTTGCTCACATCAGGCACCAACCGATGGCCTTCAGGATTAACCAAATCAACTTGATCCGTAAGCATTCGGTAACATTCTTCCATCTGGAATTGCAGGGAAATGCTGTTTTCATGAAAGGCTTTGGATACCTTGAATGCTGGGGCTTCTAAATCAGACTTGCTGAGCTTCTTTTTCCCAATCCTTTTGCAAAACCACGTGATGAATGATCAGATATCACCAATCTTCCAAAGTAACTTGTTTTCCTCAGGATCTTTATAGGATTTGGCGAGTGCATTTACCCAGTTGTTCTCGGGTTCAGGAAAATCATTCGAAGGAACAGACTAGTCTGGTTTTGGAGTTTCTGGTCTATCTTCCTCTGGAATAGGCTTTAACCGGTCTGGTCTGGACTGGATCTTGGGAAGATGTGCAGTATCGGTGTCCTCTGAATCTAAGATATTCACATCATCTGGTATAGGCACGTCATCAACTGGTTGTTCAGAGTGAGGAGCGGATTGCTTCTTGGATGAGCTGGAAGGAGCTTCTGTAGTATCAAAAGTTTTCTAGGCTGAGGATTGAGGAGCTGGAGGCTGTTTTGAACCTAAAGCATCATAATTATGTCTTTTCTTCTTGCTTTGATCTGAGTCTTTTAGGGGAGGTAAATGAGGGTCTTGATTATCCCGTCATCTTTTATGAGACTTAGCCTTTTCAGCAAGGAACTCGTCCGTTTATGCGTGTTCCATAGATGCCTCAAGAGCTTCATAAAGTGCAACATGTTCAGGATGGGATTTGTATGAACCACTTTCAAACATCTATTGGTGAAGCATTTCTTTATATCATATATCGGGGCAGATCTCTGATGCGGTCTCGAAAGTTGGAGCTTGAACAAGAGCTTTCGTGAACCGCCTCTTTTACAACTTCCATAAAGATGTTTTGGTCGATCTTGTGAGCAGAATAGATAGACATATAACTCGCTTACAGTTGTTGGTGATAAAAACCCTAAGTCAAAGATTCTGAGTCGCTGTTATTAAATAAGAATTACTCACTCCCCATACGCTCTTTGCTCAATATCAGAAAATTTCTTTTTAAGTGAACATGCGACACAAACCCCCCCGCCCGAAACGAACTCTGAAATCTGTTGATGTTTGTTGTTGTGAAGGAGGTGGGGAATGGAAAGAAGAGTTGAAGAGTTGTTGTTGTATGTAGTTGCTGTTTTAGATAGCATGATACTCACAGCCTCTCGAGACAGCGACTACAGAGAGATATATGAAAGATGTACAGGAGATACAGTTTTGAAGGGAATAAATACGTGTTCCAAATATAAAGGAGAAAAATCCCCCCCCCCCCCCAGTAGAGCTAGAGAGAGACAAAGAAACGGGAAAAAAAAGGTGAAGGACTAAAGAGAATAAAATTAGATAGATTGTTAAAATTAGCAAACACACTACTAGTGACCATGAGAGAGAACAAATATATGAGAGAGAGATTCCCCACCCAATCATAGGATAGAGAGCAGATTGAACTGGTTTACATTTCAAGACTGATTTGTCATTTTTACTGGAAATAGAATAACATAACATAATAGTATAAAGCATCATATACAGAGCATCATCCAGATTCTTCATTGAAGAGAGAGTCCCAGATGAACTTAGTGGATCCTCTGAGATGACATGTTCATTAGCTGGAAATTTCAACATGAACGTTGGGGGTACACATTAGCCATGAAGTCTTCGTGCGTGGGCTCAGGGTTTGCTCCAGCAAGAGCCACACGGCTTTTTCCAGGGTCTGTTCCAGCCTGGTCTTCGTCCATCTTATCATCATCAGGTGGAGATCAAGACTCTGGTGTTTTACCAGGGCCTGATCTAGCCTGGCCTTCATTAAGTTATGCAATCTTTTCCTCTTGATCTATCACATTAGCCACATCTCCACCTTGTTCTTCATCAATTTGTAGTATCTTAGTATCACCTCCACTGTTTGTCATGTCTGTATCAGCACCTGTTTTAGCATCCGTAGGAGACGAAGAATCACGAACAATGTTTGCGGATGTGTCATCTTGTGGTTGAGCAGATGGTCCAGTTGATGCCTCTTCATTAGTTGAAGTCCGCCTCTGGAATATAAATTGGTCTATGGTACTTCTCCTTTTTGGCGTGTGCAGGGCTAATAGGGATTGTGCAGCTTGTTTATCAGTTGCTATTGCTTTTCCCTTGCCTTCAACTACAGGGAGTGGTCGGGTGGCCTCTGCTACAAGTTCTTGAATAGCCATACCTCAAACATGTGCTTGACTCTGTGCCTGGAACGATTCCAGACTCATCTGAATAGCTCGTTCGACGTCATATTCTTCACCTTCACCTTGATGTTCGGGTTCGGGTTCGGGTTCGGGTTCAGGTTGAGTTGGTTCATCTTCATCAATGAGTTGCAGAGAGCTCTTTCCTTTGTGAATTTTTTGCACTTTACCCATTTTTGTATGCTTAGCAAGAGAAGGCTTTGCGGGTTTTTCCTATGTTACCTTAGGTTTTGGTGCATGTGCTAGGTTTGCTTGACTTCTCTTTAACAGGCTTCGGCTTGATTTGCTTAGCAGTTGCAGATTTCTTCTTTCCTCCCTTTTCTGCTGCAATTTTCTGATTTTGCTTCGCAACCATTTCCAAGTAAGCATTGTACGGTGCATTCCTGATATTGTTCGAGATCAGCTCGTTTAGGAATTTGGCATTCCATAATACTTCATTTCTTTCGCCTTTTGGGAAGAATTTGAGATTACATAAGTTTAGATCTTTTCAGCAAAAGATGAAACGGAGATGCTAATCTTTGGTGAATATTATGAGTTCTTCCCAAATGACAGATAATAAGCTTCGTGAAACACAATAAGGTATAATCATGAGCCTTTTCTTCCTGTCATTCTTAGTGAGACTCCCCTGATTGCCTTGTCAGTAAGAAAGTCTAAATAAGCTGTAAATTTTTTTCCACTAAGTTCGCATATTTCATACATTGTTGTACTTGTGATTATCCACCAAAGCATTAAAGAACTTGTATGGGCCTTTCATGTCCATAAGTCTTGCCTGTGAGAACTTGGTTGATAATAGACAATATTGCTCTCCAGGGTTGATACAGGTTATTCATCGCCATTCTTGACACAAAGTGAATTACCTCTGTATACCCCAGCTCATTCACAAAGTTCATAATTGCATCACCCGATTCGAGGTGACACAAACTGGTGAGCTTGATCAATGGGTGTTATCTCTAAAGCTTCCCTCAGAAGATTAGCATCCAATACGAATCGGGTTTCATCCAGCTAAAAACTGTAAGCTCCAGTCTTTGCCTTATAAAACATGTGTATTCCAAAAACTATTGAATGTAGATAGTGGAACGAAATCTGAAGCAGTGAATGCTCTAAAGAAGTTTGTGTTTTGCAGGATTTCATAGAGATTTAAAAGATTAGATTATTTTGCTTCTTTTGAAGGTCAAATTACATTGTTGCTTCTTTCCAATAGCTTGCACGCAAAAGGAAGTATCTGATCATCAGATCTTGTGGGAGCAGGAGCAGGAACATTCTCATAAGTGATTTTGTCTGCACAAGGATATTAACAAAGACAGGTAGACATGACAAGTATTTTGATGTTAGATGAGAACATTGACATGCTTTGATTGATTATGGTGAGATTAAGACAATGTTGGTCAAGGAGTGTCAAGTAACACATAAAAGTTACAAGTCCGATATGGGTGTTAACAAGGTTAATTGTGCATTTGGATTGGGCCTTGAGAGGGTATTGGGACTAATGGGCCACATAACTTGAGATTCTGGGCCAAACGGTACCACTTGACACCAAACCGCTATGAGGAGAGTTAATCAAACCACTGTGAAGAGGAATGATCAAACCGCTATGTAGGGAAATGATCAAACTGCTATATAACAAAATGATCAAACCGTCACGACCAAACAGCTACGAATTTTATATTTATTTTAATCAAACGCTATGACCAAACAACTGCAAATATTATAATTATTTTAATCAAAACCGCTTATGACAAACAACTACAGAATATTTTATCATTTAATCAAATCGCTACCAGTTAAGAAAAATTTGAATAGCGGTTTGGATTATTTTAATAATAAAAATAATCTTCATCAAACCGCTACCTCGTAGCGGTTTGCCTGCTTATAATAATATATTGATTAATCATCAAACCGCTATCAGGCATATCTAAGCAAACCGCTATCAGGCCATTTACAAACCAAACCCACTATCTATAGAAAATTAGATCAACCGCTATTCTAGGATTAACATATCAAAACCGCTATCAAGCAAAACATATCAAACCGCTAGCAAGAATAGAATACAACAAACAAACACTTTATATAAACCGCTTTCATGAAACTAGCAAACAAACACATTCGAGTCCCCCATTTTGAACACTACGCGACATGCATTTGAGCCTTCATATATTCTAAGTATATTCATTTCTGACAAATCATATTATTAACCACAATAACTACATTTTGACTAGTAAATAGTCAATCTACACACGAGAAATCATCAAAAATCATGTTCAAAACAATTGGGAGCCAATTAAGTCAACGATAAGCAATCATCTACACCTAATAATTCATTTCCCTCAGCTGTTAAAAACACGTTTCTAAACACTCCATGGATTTTGTTCAAAAAACAAAACCTTGGATAGATTATACATCATAAGTATTTTTGATTGATCCTATTTATAGTCGATGATCGAGTGTTATTAGCACCCTAGGTGCACCTATCCCAATCACCAATTAACAGATTTCAACACATTTGAAGATTCGATTATTAACTATGTCGAACCTAGAGATTGAAACCATTTAAATGTGTTTTGGATCTATTAATTTCACCTAAGGCATCATCTAACGGTATTAAATGAAGTTTTAGAGTTACCTTAGCAAGAAATCCAATGGAAATCAAGAATCAAGGGGTGGCGAATTGGTGGCGGTTTGCGTGTGAGTGTGTGTGTTTTTTATATGTTTGACTGAGAAATGAAAGTTTGACCAGATTGTCAAACCGCCACCTATTTATACTAGGAGGTTTTGGTGTTTGGCAGTTTGGTCCTTAGGTTTCTAACACTCTTAATTTTTGGTTTAAAGGTTTTCTAGGGTAAACAAGTTTGAAGATTGGCAGATTCAGTCCTTGTAGTTTAATAGAGCTAGAAAACAATTAGCATATTGCACATAAGTCCCTAAACTCTTTAACTAATGACAATTTTGGCCCTTTGAGTTAAAAATAATTAACTCCCCCTCAAATTTAACGTATTATACAAACCTTTTTATTTAATTGTATGTGTGATCTAGAAACCGTTTGATGCAATAAACTTGAAATACTCTCCCCTCAAACAATGGACCCATTTTTCTATTGAAAGAGTTGTAGTCGTGTTTGAGTGAAATTTTTTTTGAAAACTGAATTGATGATTTCCAACAACAGTTTACCTCCATTGTTTAATACAAATATTTTTAAAGAATCAATTAGAAGAAAAAAAAAATTTTTGGTGAGAAAAAGGAAGACTTTCTCTTTCGAATAAGAAATAACGCACTGAAACGTACATTAATCCTTGGATGTACGGATATTAAGTAATTCGTGCCCGGGAAAAATAAATTACCCGTTGTTAGGAACAGCTGTCTTTTTGGCGACAATCTTTCCTCAAATTAAAAAGCGGGTTGCAGTCTGAAATAACTGCAAGCCATGAAGACATGTTTTTAAAACAGTTTGAACTTCCGCTCGAACTTCATTTAAAGACCCGTGTCATTATTTAATGACATTTCTAGGTCCGTAAATGTTATCGATTTACAAAAGACATGTCTTGAAAAATATTTTTGGTATTTTCTAATTTTTTGATTTTTATGATTTTTGTAGGTTTTATATTTTTGTATTTTGATTTTTTGTTTAATTATATACAAATGTACATAGGATATAGGAAGACCATCATTTACTCCTCTTCTCCTTCCTGAAGACGTTTAAGGGTTTCCGGAGTCATACTCTTCATACCAAGTCGCGGGAGTAGAAATTCGAACCGCTCTCTTGGTAATGCCTTGGAGAATATGTCCGCAAGCTGATTAACGTCGTCAAGAAGAATTTCAACCACGCCTTTCTCAACCTGCTCTCGAATGAAATGGTGTCGTATGTCAATGTGCTTGGACCGGGAGTGCTGGACATTATAACAGCAGAGAGCGATGGCACTGCGGTTATCACAATACAGGGGAATCTTATGGAATGCAAAACCATAGTCTGTAAGTTGTGACCTCATCCATAGTATCTGAGCACAACATCCAGACATGACAATGTATTTCATCATCGGTGGTTGAAGATCGCAGTGCTTTTCTTTTTTCTTTAATATAAACAGCTACTCAATTTATCTACAGGAACCTGAGCACTTCCTGAAGGTATTCTTCGTGTGTCTTGACAACCTGCATGTCTGCATCTGCATTGCCGTTTGTGGACATAGCGGTGTCTTTCGGATACCAAAGTCCCCAACTAATGGTTCCTCCGAGATACCGAAAGACCCTTTTAAGTGCTTTAAGGTGCTTTTTTTGGGTAGGGCGATTGCCTGATTCCTAGCTACACATGCATATTCGCGAATACAAGGTCGGGCATGCTGGCAATGGAGGTATCCCAGTTGTAGAGCGACCATATTTTGATAAATCGAGTCTGTCATGCTGGAATCCCTATAAGGGGTCCTCATCCTGTTTAAGTCAATCCACATGGGTGTTTCAATAGGAGGCACACGAATCCATCCCAAATTTCTTTAAAATTTCTAGATGCAAATTTTAATGATTAATAAAATTGCGACCGGGATTTTGAGAAACTTGTAATCTTAGGAAAAAAGACATTTGTCCCATCATTGACATTTAGAATTTAGAACTCATCTCATTGGAAAATATGTCACATGCTTTAGGGTCGGTGAGGCATAGATGGATATCTTATTCATATATTTGAACAAGAGAATATGTTTGCATGTTTTCTGATGAGAATACTGTCGGTAACATGCACCCTTAGAAAACTTATTGTCTAGAAGAAAGTGACAAGGTGTCATACCACGCCGAGGAGCCTGCTTTAAACCATACAGAGCCTTCTTCAGACGATAATCATGGTGTCGGGATAGGTGTTTGGATCAAACTTAAACCCTCTGGTTGACTAACATAGACTTCTTCCTTCAACTCGTGATAACCACGTTGTTACACGTATCAAATAAACCCTCAAATATATAATATATATATTTAAAATAAAATACATATACTTATACGTAAGCAAAGTATCATACAAATTATTCTTAGGAAAGAATAAAAAGTAATTAACACGGGTATCGTTCTCCTTGGTGAGAGGTGAATGGAAATCTACGTTCATGTTGTAAATCGAGCTTGATTGTCATAGAAGTTTTGGTTTTGGTTTTAAACTATTTTTATACTAAAATTAAACTTATATTAATTCTAAGATTTAAAACTAACTAGGATTTTACTAAATATGATTTAAGATAAACAATGACAAAAAATGCTTAAAAAAGATATAAATGACTAATATGCTTGCTAAGTGACGTGAGATGTTCCTTAAGTGTGAATTTAGGTTTATTAACGAATTATAATCCTTAGAAAAGATAATTTTCTCACAACGTTTGTTTATTTTGAAAACTAGATCATCTTAAAATATAAATAATTACTAGTATGTGTAATTTGATTATTTCTCCGGATTTTGCCCTTTATAAACAATCAACTTACATAATCTGAAATAACCAGACAAAATTATTAATCTCTAATCCTTTTATAAATCACACATTAATTACCAATTTACAATATCATCTTAACAAGAACTAATATACTACTCGCTATTAATACTAATAAAATGAGCAAAACAAAACATTTTTTATTCTAAGCTTCACTATTGAATTGTTAAAAAAATGTTAGGAAAAATTGACCGGAATTGAAGACCCGCAACATAAACGAATACCACTCCAATTTATTTAGCTAAAACAAATAATCAAATTCGGTCTAGCTAAATAAACCCTTAAGCTCCACGCCTCATTAGTTGACCGGTACCAAAATGACACAAAACACAAAATGTTAATGTAAAAGAAATGCAAAATTATACTACAAATTCTAATTTTTAGTTTTCTATTTCGTGACCCAAAAGAAAAGCCCCAAATCAATTTACCTATATTAACCAAATAGAGGCTCGATTATGAAATTGATAACTTGGGCATAGTCTAGAAAATGGGCCTTATCTTGATTAAGTAACCGAGAGTTGACTTTTAAAAAAAACAGAAACTAAATGAGATCTATTTGACTAATTTAAATCGAATAAGCACTACCTGAAACATAAGCTACCAAACAAACTAAAATGAGAAAACGAATGAGCTATTGAGAGAGCATTCTCGAAAACTAGGTTATGAGCTAAAAAACAATAAGCAAAAACAGCTTATGCGAAAATAAGCCCCAAACAAAAGTATAACACACCACAAAACTTATTTAACCGAAGCTTTTAAGTGAAATAAGTAATGAATCGAATAAGCATTGATTTAACTTCTTCGGTTTTAACTTATTTTAAATAAGCTGGTAAATAAGCACATGAAAATAAGCTTGAAGATAAACTTATGTTGAAAAGCTAAAATGGAAAGAAAGAAAAGAATAAGCACGATGATAAGCCAAACAACCAATAAGCTTTTGGAATCAAAACACTTTTATTAATTAAGCTAAATCAATCCTTACATTAAGCTGTGAAATAGCTGAATACTCTTACTTAATAAGCTGAAACATTTTTAAAAGCTAAACTACATTTTGGAGAAAATAAGCTACAAAATAAAGCTACACTACTCCTACTTAATCTAAAAATCTCCCCATAAAAACTTGTGGGGAGTGAGTTCTTTTTATAGCCAAGTGTGAGGGGGTATTCTTGCCAAATCCTCAAAGTCCACCGCTCATTTAATGGAGCAATTCATTGGCTAGTATTCTTGTACCTCGGATCTGCCAATAATGAGCAGAATTAATATAACCAAAGAGAATCCACACGTGTACATTTATTGGGCTTAATTGTTTCGCATCATTTCCACCATGGATAATATTGCAGAAACGTTAGCCTCGCACGTGTGAGGAGCCATGAATGGCCAAGAATATGGATAGTGGAGGAGCACATGACTTGGATTGAATTAATTAGAATGCATGTGACCATGATGTCACCACAACATATATATAATCAGAATCTTGAAATTGATTAAGGACTTAGGGTTTTTTTTCTTCATATTGGGCCGAAAATTTGGCTAGTCAATTATTGGGTTGGCAGGCCCTTAAAATGGTTATGGGCTGGCCCAATAAATTGAGGGAACTTTTGAACTCGTTTTTCCATGCTCTTTCCAGTGGCATGCTCGGGGACTTTTCATGACTTTGTCTTGATTTTGAATATTAGGCACTCTTGATCGCGACGAACCCGTAAATACCCGTTTTTGCTTCGTTTTCAATCATTTTTACCTGCAAGACATAAAAATACCAAACAAACATATTTGCAAGATAATTTCATATTAGACATTTTTAGTCTATTGTTATAGTGTTGTACGAGGTATAAATGATGTGTGTTTTAGCCGCACTTTCTCTCGCCCATTCTGGAATGTTGGTCTTCGAACATCCATTTGATAAATGGTCATGTTTTTACTGGCGGCATTGGCGATGAAAATTCTTATAGCCTCAATGCGTGCAACCGGTGCAAAGGATTCCTCGAAATCAATTCCCTCCTCTTGTCGATATCCCTTGGCCACCAACCTTGCCTTTTTTTCAGAACTTCTTCGTATCTCATCAAGTTAAATTTGAATATCCACTTGAGTGCTATAATTAATGAACAGTTGGTCGTGGTCTAATTTTCATACTTGGAAGTCGATTTAAAATTCGTGAATCTCATCTTGCATGGCTTGAAACCAGCAATCTTCAGTTATAGCAGATTTGAAGTTCTTTGGTTACGTCTTTTGGAATCAATATTTGAGTTATACAAGCACCACAATGGCATCAGTTAGCAAGTTGTTTTCTGGTGGATGCCAGTCGGAGAGATTGCCCAATGTCATTATCAGCGGGTGATCCTTGCTCTATTTCGAGATGATGATGAGGTTGAGTGTCATGATTGGATTCGCTGAAATAACATCCCTCAAATGATATTGCTTCAGAAACTGGGATTCTGGAGCAAACACGTTTACGAAGGGATTGTTGTCAACAGGAGCAAAAGGATTGTCTTCAATGATAGTAGATAAACTGAAACGGCCCTTTTGTGAATTGGAGATTGTAATTGCCAAAGATGTCGGGGATGAATTGGAGAGGTGCATCTTGATCATGGGTAGTTAGAAGAAGGTGTACGGGCTGAATTGATGGAACTGGAACTATAGAGTAGGGAGAAACGGGTCTTTCAACACGAGGGGTTCTAGGTATTATCTGAACATTGGGTTGGAATAAAGTATCTATAGTTTCTTTTTTTGTGGGGGTACATAAGGTGCTCAGGAAACTGGATTGGGTACAAGCCCTGAAACTTATCTGTCAGGCGTCAGAAATGTGAGGTGCGGGTCCTATACTGAGACGCACAGGAGCCATAGGCTCAGACAGCTCATCGAATTGAACATGAATAGTTTCCATGATTCGTCAGGTTATTTTGTTGTAGATTCTTAATCCTTTCCTGCTTGGTGCAATACACCAATGGAAATATAAATTACAATGATCAGCTGTTGGTTGTAATTATTCCAAGATCCTCGCTGTCATTTGTATGGTACAAGTGCACAAAGACTCGGGAGAAAGTTAAGTTAGCTTATTATCATGCACAAGTTCATATGGGGTTTTGTTATGCCGATGTGTAAAATGAGGGATCTGTTTTGGGTGTTACAAGCCTGTAGCAATAGCTTCCGCCCATAGAAACATCAAGCCTTGGAAAATATCAGCATTGTCCTAGCAGCTTCCACAAGAGTACAGTTCTGTTTTTCGACAACGTCATTTTGCTGTGGAGTCCTCGAAACTGATTTTTGGTGAAAAATGCCGACACTTTTATTAATTTGAGTCGAATTGATTGAAAAATTTCTGGTCATTTATCGGTCTGGATGTATCTGACAGTTTTGGTTGAGACCGACTTGTTATTTGCTTCAAAATTTGATGACAAAACTCTGGGATTTCATCTTTTCGATCTCAGAAAATTTTAACCCAAGTAACCTAGAATAATCATTCAACGATGACTACGTATGGTATTTCTTCCATTAGTTATTTTTGCACTCGAATCGGTTTCCACATAAATTTTATATAAAGGGTTTTAAGAACCTTCCAAGTTGGTGTTTCCAGTTTTGGGTGTGTGGGTATGTTTTTTGCTCTTTCCTAGTTGACACGCGGAGCAAAGATGATCTTTCTTAAACTTTAATCTAGGTAAGCCTCTTACTAAATCCTTTCTTGCAAGGTCATTGATGGTACCGAAGTTCAAGTGGTTTAAACGACGATGCCATAACCATGATTTGTTCTTGGAGGCTTTGGACAACAAGCAGATTAGGGAGGACTTCATCATGTCTTCAACCGAGATAGTGTACAAATTAGAACCACGAGAACCTTTAATTAATTCAACACCATCTGTATCTCGAACATAACATAAATGCTTCCTGAATGCAACTTCAGATTAGATTACAAAATTGTCTACAGTAACAGATTGTGTCAAAGTCCTTCCACATAATATACTAGAAATCACACTGTCACCAATCAGTTAATCTCCATAATCCATGATAGACCAATGTGGTTCTATTCCGAAACTAACTGTCTCGTGAGATTTTTCACAAAATTCCTAAGCTGTAGCACATCCCCCGTATATGTTTTGAGCAGATTGAGTCAATTACCAAAGGGACGATTTGTACGACCTGCATTGATATACAAACGAGATGGAGAGTTTGGAAAGTTGGATCCCTAATTTTGGTTGGGTTCCTGTTGGTTAGCATAAGCAATAGCAGATTGCATAGAGGCAGCAATTGCCTGATTCTCAGGTGAAGTGGGAAGGCTAACAAGAACTGCCTAGTACTGTTGGTTTTTACGTTGGTATCTGGTTAATTGTTTCTGAGATGTGTGACGTAATTTCTCAGTTATCACAGTTTTACTAGTACTAATGTTCAGTTTGCTTAGAGGCACTAACTTGGATTTAGTGAGCTAGTTATAGGGCACTGTTCTCCTAAGTGATTATTCTTCCGTGGCCTCCATTGATAACCTACTCTGGTATGCTTTGTTCCTGTTGCTTTCCACACTTGCTTAAGTGCTAGTTTTCCAAACTTGCTTAACTTTGCGCATAACATTTTTAACAGAGGGGGATGCATCCACAGAGTGCAAAAAATTAACCACACACACATCATGATTTGCAGAAATTAAGCATTTGTTACATGTCTGGCAAACAGAATGAGAATTTGAATTAATTACAGTACGCTTAGAGCTAATACTAGAATCAACACGATTCGTGGTTTTCAAACTAGACTTATTGGTCCTAGGGTGTTCTTCTACTTTCTTCTTGTTGACACTTTTAGCCGGCGAGATCCTATTTTTCTTGGTATTACTCCTAGGCTGTGATCCGCTAGCATCAATGCCAACTTTTACTCTGTAGATGGAATCACAAGGGACATTGTCTGCTGAAGTCAGTTGCTCTACATGTTTGTGTGTTTTAATATTTGAAGTCTCACATTGGTCCTCAAAAGTAACTTGCTTTTTCCTAGTTAAAAGGGTAGAAGCATGCTTTTCATCTCGTTTATTAAAGTCTTTCGGACAAGTGCCAATCACATATTCTAATAGTTCCTAAGAGTGTTTAGTGTAAAGGAAAGCAGATGCAAGTGATCTATCTAATGGTCTTTCAACCTTAGCTTCCTCTATCTATCTAGCAATGGTTATTGGTCCTATTGCGAGGGGGGAATTGGGTCAAACATCTATAGCATACATACAGGTGCCAAGAACTTTTGGTTTAATAGATTCCCTAGTGATGCATTTCAGTTTTTCTTTTGTATTTGGCGCTTTCAGATTCTTATTATTTGTTAACAAGGCAGTTTCGTTCGTATGTTTAACATGTGTGATCTTAATAAAAGCATAAGTTCTCTTATAATGCTGCTTATTTTTTTCATACTCAGCCCTATAAGCTCATTTTGTTCTTGGAGATCGGTGTCTTTTTTAGTTAATGAGTGATCTATATAAAATCTAGCCCCTGAATCAAGAGTGGCGGTCTGCTAACCCACCCCCACATTACGGGTCTATTTTTATGGAAGAGATTTGCATTCTCAATTTTTTGATGGCGTTGTCCTTTCCTGAATGAAGCTTTCATTTTTTGATACAAAGACTGAGTCAAAATAGAAGCATCTCGAGCGGGTGAGATGTGTTGTTTCCAAAACTTTCTTTAAGGTTTTGATACTTTAACTGCCTATATATTTAAGTGATTTACCTCAAGATTGGAAAAACGTTTTACTAATTCAGTATGATCATCCTTTTGAACCTTATCATGTAATTTAGAAAGCTCTGCTTCAAGTTCCAGAAACGTGCTTGAACAACAGTGTGGGCATCATGTATTTCAGTGAATCTAGATACAGTAAGCTCAGAATTTGTTGCAATATAAAATCTTCTTTGGACAAGCATTCAGCAATTAAGTTGTCATTTGCCTATGAGAAGTTTTCGTCAATCTCATATACTTCCTATTCACAATATTTTGGTCACCTCAGCTTTCAACACTTCAAAAATTTTCTTTCATTTCTTTGATTTCTTGAGTGAGAGCCTTTTGAATACCCTCAAAATGTTCTTTAAGGTGTTTGAAAAATGATATGAATTCAGTGAGATAGCATTCCTTGGTTTGTTCAAAACCCTTTCCCCTTCAGTGAGCCCCTTTGGTGTAATAATCTTTTTATAGGTTTTTTCAAATTCTAAAAAAGTTATATAAGTGCAAAAATGTTAATTTTCACTTGACTTTTTGTTGGAAGCACCCTGGGGACAAGCGTTGCAGGTGTATTGGGAGGGTACACCGTCAACGCTTTGATTGGTCTTGAAGCTGGGGTCTGCTCTTTGAGAGCTTCTGCTTTCATCTTGAGGACATCCTTAGACCAAAATATCTGACTGGGGGTCAGTTGTGTCTGTGGTGTAAAGGTCGCCAGATAGTTCTCTTTCGAGTAATCTGGGGGTCGAATATTAATGTTTTGTTCAGTCCACAGAGGGGTTTTCATTTTGTCATTCATTTTCTTCCTAGTGATTTTAGCTATCTCTAGGGTATCCTCTGAGTTGTGCACTATGGCCGGGACATGATTGGTTTTGATAATTTCATGAACATTATATAGAGCAGGCTGAACTTGCTTTGCACGGGTGAGGCATAAGGGGTTCTTGTAGCCAATAGCTACCTTTTTCTGTTCATCACAATAAGGCTTTGGTTTACAATAAAACATGTGAATGTTTAAGTAGATGGTATTGTTTGTATAATTGTATCCTGGTCTTTTCTTTTAAAGCTTTCATGTCCAAAAATTCTTCCAGGTATTTGTTTTCTTTATGTTTAAAATCCTTTTTCAAAGACGTAACTTCTTTACATTCACTTGTTTGGTTGATGTAGAGGGTAAATTGCATTTTTACCGAATGAAGTTCCTTTTTTCAAATTTTATTCGCCTTAATATTACGGTCAGTGCTAACTATGTTTTTATTGTTCCTCAATTTTTTTGTTTCTCTTCCGTTAATTCATACTTGCCGTCTCTTATACAGTTCAACTTGTTCTTTATATGTTTGCAAGTCATCGATCAATGAGCATTAACTACATTGTTCTCATATTGTAAAGACACTATGGGCTGACTGTTTCCATGCATTTCATAATTATCTCATATAGTCACTTTTGGCACAGAAGTATACATTTATTTTATACAATGGCTTGCACTGTCTTTCACTACTGGATATAAGAATTCATATTACTATTCACCCTTAAAACTAAAATCATCAACAATCATAATTTATTACCTAACCCTTCCCCACCCCCCCCCCCCCCCCCCCCCCCCCCCCCCCCAAAATATCCCCCCCCCCCCCCCCCCCCCCCCCCCCCCCCCCCCCCCCAACCAACCCCCCCCCCCCCCCCCCCCCCCCCCCCCCCCCCACCCCCCCCCCCCCCCCCCTTTTCCCCCCCCCCCCCTCCTCCATCTGTGTGCTTTATGTTGTTCGCAAACAACATCTCTGATAGTGATCATGATCGTGTTCCTCAGAGAGAATGTTCCGGAATCTTATGACGGACCAGCTTCACATCAGAAACATGATTTACGGATGATATATTTTCCATGAACAGGTTTGTGCAGTGGGAGCCTTCTCAACATCAGATCAATAGGCATCACAATCATCAGCTTGAAAAACATTATCCATATTGAGTGCTAAGTCTTGAACCGGTTGCTCATCCACATCTGCATCATACCGCATTGGTCTTGTCCCCTGCAATAAATAGCAACATTGCTCTTCATCCAATGCCACCCCATTTCTGAGCTTGCATTAGCAACATCTTGTCTTTGAAGTAATCTGAATTTTTATGGTCGCTTGGGTTGAGTGCAATTCTTGTTATGTGGCCTTACCGTTGTAGGTTGTACCACTTAATCTGTTTTCATGCTTGACCTGGATTCATTCCCAACTTGTTCTGACTCCCCATAACCAGCTGCACTTGTACCTTCTATTGTTTCCCCTGACCTCTATTCTGACGGGACCCTGAACATTTGTACAACACACTGCCGTCTTGAATGTGGTTGGTTCCTGTAGTGGATGAAGTTCTAAGTTTGATGGTTAGTTGGAGGAAGGTATGTTTTGTATGATTGGTGAGTATGGCAAGTGTGTTGGTTATGTCTCAATTAAGTTGTATGTTGGAGAGAGTCCTGAATCAAGTTGGGTGTTGTCAGCAAAGTGTGGTAGAACATGTGTGGATGGTGGAGTGGTAGATGATTGTGAGTAGTACTGCTGATGTGAAACATTAGACATCAAGGCGAGAGGATCAACATTGGGTTTAGTGAATCGTTCCAATATCATTTTGTTCTCATTAGCATGTGCCTCGCGTTGCTTCAGATATACAACTGATATTATTGGAGTCCACCTCAATCCTCTGTGCAGTTTTCACTGCTGTGACGAATCTACCCATTCAGGCACATTGTTATTAAACAAACTTTGAATTCTAAAGGCATTCTTGAATGGTCATCTTGATGTTTCGTATGTCATTGATGAGCTTAGTAAACCTGACATAGTAATCGTGAATGGTTTCTCCTTTGTTCTGACGGAAGTGTTCAAAATCATCGTACAGTTGTGATTCACGGTCTTCTTTGGTTAATTCAGAACCTTCCAGGAGCATCTTTACATTATCCGCCCAAATGTCTTTTGCATCAGTGTAATGATTGATAAGAGTGTAGATGTCTTTTGGTAACCCTTGAAGTAGGATATTTGTTGCCCGAATGTCAGCGTTATACCTTTCCTTATCTTCAGGTGAAAGGTCAGAATAGACTCGAGCTCGTTCTGGACCAAGATGAAGGGCACCTTCATTTCCTTCAGCAAGTGTTCCTAAATTCTTCCATCTGAAAAGGCCTTCATCTATCGGACCTTAGGATGTTCACTGGATTGAAGCAATCTTATACACATAATTATAAAAATTTAATATGAAAAGAAAATTACCAAACTACCCTTGAGGACAAAGGTAAAAAGGAAAATCTTCACAAATATATATATATATATATATATATATATATATATATATATATATATATATATATATATTATATATATATATATATATTATATGAATACGTATATTAACCGGGAAGTATGATTCCCGGGTCGTTATTCCCCAACGATTTATGAAATTGAGACCACGTTTGTTGTTCGGACAATGATTTGAATTGGTAACAAAGATTGATTTGATTATCTATGTCTAACGGAATTTTAAATCAAGTTGATAAGGCAAATGATAACAATTAAGCACGAAAACAAATAACGGGAAATTAAACTTTAACTAAAAACGCAAAACGGGAACCCTAAATGGTAATTAAAAACCCTAAATTTCCAAAATTAAACCTAAAATGAATTTTTCTCTTTTAAATAGACTCTAATTGACTAAAAATTAGTTTAAGTAAACTAGAACAAAACGGAATTGAAATGAGCTTAAAAACACGAAAAACGAGAACGGAAACGAATCCCGTTCTTTAAAAATTGAAATTTTGCAATTTTAACCCTACGAAAGCAAAACTAATTTCCTTATGAATCTTTACGATAAAGTAAATTTTTCTAAAAAGAATTTTATTTTTTGATTATTTTTTATTTTTTATGAATTTTTAAAGTTTTTAATAAAAATAAATGTTTAAAAATACTATTTTAATGATTAATCTAATATAATAATACAAAAAAATAGCTTAAACTAAAAGGAATCTAAAAAAAATAAGATTGATTACACAGCTTATCGAATAAGCTGTGTAATAAGCTTAAATAGCTTATTAAGCTAAAAGGGCCAAAACGTGTACAAATAATAGATTTTGTAAATCTATAACGAAAAAGACCCCAGGGCACGATGGTAGTGAGGTTGTGTGATTGTGTTGTTATAAAGGTTGAGGGTGTTGAGGTCGGGGGTTCGAGCCTTGCTCACCACTGATTTCCACATTTCCTTTTTTTTTATTTTTGAAAACTTATAAAAGCAAAGTTGTAGATAAGCTATAAACTAATAATTTTTATAAAAGAAGCTTTTTATGAAATCTACTGAATAAGCTAGAAAATGCTTAAAAAGGACAGAAAAAACACTTAACTATATTTTTGGTGTTTTTCTAAATTTAATAAGCTCAAAAACTAAGATAAGCAATCCCTATGACTAATTAAGCTAAACCTAAACTAATAAGCTAAATTTGACTAGAAAAGAACAAGCAATAAGCTATAAAACTAGATTAAGCACTTAACAAGACTTGAGACCCAAACAGTCCCTACAGGGATCTTTGAGCTTATTTTTCATATATTCTTGGATCCTTTTTGCATTATTAAGGCTTGCTTAGATTAGACTACAACTAAAAAGCTCTCTAAAACATCTTTCAGAAACTATTTTGAAATTCAATTGCTTATTGAAAAAGCTTATTGAAAACAGCTTAAAACACTCAGAACCTGCTGAGTTTCCTTTTGAAATTGAAAAGACAAAGTGCTTATTTAAAGGCTAAAACAGATAACCTAATAAGCTTTAAAAGCTAAAATAAGTTTTAAACATACTTAAAACTACCCTTATAAATCTACTTGATGCCAAGAAATTTTGAAGGAGCTAAAGCATTTTTTACCTATTGAAATAAGCTAGAAGAAAAGCTATTTGAGGATTAAAACTGCGATGCAGTTGGCATGCATATGACTTAAAACCTAAAAAATACCGACCTTTAGAACTAAATGCAATACTGATAATAACACCTAAATAAACTCAATAAGCAAACAAGATTACCAAACACCAACAAATATAACAAACAACCACACTCACCACCCAACCCAACACCATAATCACAAAATCAAAACAATTAAAACATAATAAACAAACAATAACACCAACACCAACCACCCAAACACCTTAACAACAACACCAAAAAACATTAAAAAAAATCTAACCCTTAACCCTTCAACTCATACAACCATACTAAAAACAATCAATACCCCCACCCCCCAACAAACAACCCCCCCAAAAAATCAAACCCAAATACAAACCATCACCCCAAACTCACCCCTCACAACCCCCTCAACAAACCCACCCCCCTCCCAACACACAACTCACCACCTCCATCACCCCCCCTACCCCACAACTCAACCACAAAATCTAAAAAATCTCACAGAAAACAAAAATAAATAATCATCTAATCTTAACACTATATCCAACTTCTCCTCTTATATCTCAAACCACAATACTACATCATACACTTCACTCCAGACACACACAAATCCCACCCCCCCCCCCCCCTCAACATAACCACCCCAACAACTCCCCTCAACCCCCCCCCCCACACCTCCCCTCTCACTATCCCCACATCCCCATCCCAAAACTCAAACACCAATTCCAAAACCCTCATACCAACCAAACTCCAACTCACAACACCTTCAACCCTTCTCCCTATCCAACCCCTCACCCTCAAAACCACAATAACTCACTACACTTACCCCAACTCACAACCAATACATAAACACCCCTATCACCCACCACTCTCCCTTACCCACCCCATAAAAACCCTAAAACCTACCCAACTAATCAAAAAAATATCACCAATCTAACTATCCACCACCTCCTCTCTCTACCAACATCACTCAACCATTTCAACATACCCTATCCACCACAAAATCTTAAAAACACATCAAACCAAACCACCCTCAATAACCCCACCAACAAAACAAACACATCCAACACCCCCCTCAACCTACTACCCCTCCAAACCTCTCAACCCCTTCCCAACCAATACCCCCCACACCCAACAACCTAACCAACCCCACCCACCCAACCCCTTTCCCCACCTCACATATAAATTTATTCTCATTTATAATATAACATCCACTCTTCAAAAACTTACCATCTTTAATAAATCCCTCACCACAATACATAAATTTCACAACCAATTCAAACCCCACAAAACCAAACAATAATTCACCCATCTATCTCCCCCTCAATCCCCTATTCCACCTATATACTTCACAATACCAACAAAACCCACCCAAACTATACACCAACCAAACCTTAGTATGTGAAACAAACCATCCTCCTTGATGTGTTTACGCTCTAGAATCATTAGATGTATTAGTGAAAGTAGTTACTCTTGTGTCTAGTATGAAGAATGAGCAATTATTTAATATGAACAAAGGTCACACATCCGAAATTATCACATGTCTCCAAATAGTCACCAAACTAATAAGTTCTTGTAAGTTAGACAGTCTATTGTGTGTGTGTCATTCAGTGTTTGTGTTAGTGTGTGTGTGTGTCATTAGTAACTCTGAAAAAGCCCGCTCCTGTCCTGGTGTGTGAGCAGTATGTGTGTTGTGTTAGATAGTCCATATATAGGACAACATCATCCACCATATGCTCTTACTGCTCTCTAATCGCGCAGTCACACTATGACAAGAGAACAATTACCCATCGTTAGTGTGTCACTCTCATGACATATGTCAATCTAGACTTAACCAGTCCACGTTCAGTGTCACTCCTTGTATAATTCACATCATGCCCCGTGTATCGCACTACTATCATGCTAGAAACCGACCTGTGTGATACAGACTAAATACGCAGCCACTCTATAAAGTTGTTATGTCTAAATGACTCTACTCTAGAACTCCACAATATTGTGTCTCCTCCTACTGTATGGTGTATCCGCAGTCATGTTGACCCCCCTATTATACATGTCTAGAGCGTGTGTGAGAAATGACTTATCCTATCTCGCGTAACCACCGTATGAGCACACACCTCTTCGTGTAGTTCACCAGTTTAGAAGTCACAAATTTCACGTCCCCTAGAATATCAGTATATAAGTCATATATCCGCACTAAGAGTAGTGCGTGATCAGAGGACTAAGAACATATCTCTCGCTATTCTGTTCTTGCTTAACCCTTCCCTATCACTCAGACAGAACTATCTATCACCTTTAATGACGATGTAGCTCCACAGAACTTAAATTACGCGCGCATACTGATATAGAGTGAATAGACTACTCTAATATGTGTATCTCTCCCCCGCCAGAACCTCTATAGCACTATCTGTAATAGTCACAGTGTCCTCTGCTATTCTAAAATTGTTGACACATAGATATTCTACTCCTACACTAGAACCTGCTCACATCAACTCACTATGATAGAATTGATCTATGAAAATGTCGTCGTACGCCTAACCAAGTCTGCGTGTGTCACCTTCATCTCCCATATATACAATATTGCTATGTCCACGCTCAATCACTAGAGACAAGTATGCCCTCATGTGTCCTCGTAATCCACACGCACCAAGTCCCTAACCGTTGATCTACTATCAATAGTATGCTAAGATGTATAAGAACATAAGAGAGTGATGAAATATCTCATAGTATTGACACACACCCACCAGTGTGTTGCATCATCTATCAACCTCCTATGATAGACCTATCTACACACCACCCTACTCACCCCTTCCCCCCCTAACCTCTCCCGAAATGCTCACCACCAAATAGTGTACCACCAACCTCCATAAGAGACTACATATGTGATCTCAGTTGCCGCCCAACTGTTCTGTGTGACCCATCCGCATCTCCGTCACTCATGTTGAGAGTGACTGTCTTGTATCCATAACACACTCGATCTCCCTATCTAACCGCCATTCTCAAAAATAAAAGTACTAACCAGTATACATCATATGCTCCGTGTATGTTCCATGTCTAGATAGTCCTTGCAGTGTGCACCTTATAATGACCTTAGCCCCCTGTACTCCCCCCTTAAGATCGCTCATAGTCTCCTTAGTCGTGTCTAAGACCCCTTTGTCTTCCTCCTAGCTGAATGTTCGATATACGCATGAATCTGCACAAATACATAGAAGAGGCTATATATAATCCAACCCCCGAAGCCACAAAGAAGTTTCATCAAGAGTACGTCGCTTATGGCACACACTCTAATAGACACACGGTGGCACTCAAGATCCATAATGCGCCTACTCTCATTCTCACCCTCTCGATTGTGTGCATCATCTACCACTGATACATTGGAAACTAGTAACACCGCAACTACTACACACATTTCTCCATATTCTAGATGAAGAAAGGCTACACCCTGTAACTATACCACTCCTACCACATATATCCCCACCCTTAAATCCCTAATTCCCACCTTATATCACACACCAATCACCCCTCAATCCAAACCCTAATCATTTCCCTACCATAACCCAATTACTATTAAAGACTCTTCTACGTAATAATTCGCACCATCCTCGTATAATATCGTGCCCTTTTAATCCACTCCTCACCAGACTCATATGAACTACTGTGCACATTCTAAGTCACCTTGGACAATTACTGTCAACCCACATAAGTCATACACATCCCCACCTCACATATGAAGTAAGACCTGTCTACAACTCATCTCTCAGATCGTCTAAACACTAATAATAACTGTACCATGAGAGATTTGTAATGCAGTCATCTTCTACTTCCACATCATACTATATAATATACTCTTACATCAGTAATTCATAACGTGTCTGATACATGTCTAATGAGATCAATCGCAAACTCACATACCAAAGATGACACATGTACTATATCTACATAAAATCTTTAACCCACTCCAACCCAAAAAATAAAACACCCACATAAAACAAAACCATCAAACTAGCAGAACCCCACCAATAAAAACTTACCCTGAAACCAACCTCTCCATATCAATCTTACTGAACTCTCAAAACATACTTGACCTCAGAATATGTGATGTGACCGTACCTCCATATCTCGTCCTCACTCCCCAATTCTAATGTCTGCACTCTCTCCACCACGACTCAATATCACTTATACATAAATCCACATACTCTCCATACTTACTGCCCTCCTCTCTAGACCTCACACCTGAGAGATGTAATCTACCTTTGTATGAATTACTGTGTATCGTTCCTTTCTCCCTAGACACCTGATGTCGTGCGCAGTGACACTGTCTACCCCATTCTGTATGACTGAATAGTTCTTGCACACCGTCAAGCCTAACAAGTAATGCTACTATAGTCTACTCAATAATGTCATAGTGTGTCCCTCCTAGTTTGTCCTATGTACCCTCTCCGTCCTCCTGCATCATAATTCTACATTATACTCACGTACTAGATTATATCTAGAGTACTTGAATCTATCTGTTCCTCCTCATTTCCATGTGTGAGAGTGAGTTCAGTGTATCGATTGCGTAGTGAGAGCTCAAAATCACTCGCGCTACATTATACTAGATAGCATGAGTGATCCTATCACTATATGTGTGCCCTGACCACTCAAATGTTGTGAAGATTAGATTACTCACTCAATCTGTGCTCATCGCTATGAATGATGCTTGAACGTAGTGACTATCCAAAACAGAGACTATCAGAGATATTGAGAAATTATCTTAAGATGTGTGTTTAGTGTACATGCACGCCTCTAGTTGTAGTGTTGATCCATTTAATGAAAGTAGTAACTGTGAAGATGTGTGTGAATATGATGTGAGATAGTTCTAAGATGTGTGATAGACTACTTTCGTAAGTGTACCGAAAAAAACATAAAGTAACGTGCACATATATACACACTGCTCCATCGCGCTCCATCAACAATGATACAATGCTAGATGCCATAGTATTGGCACAAGATGCCTTTGAATATTTATCACTAGGCAGAAGATACAGTTCTATTCGTAAAACGCCCAACCAAATCACCTATAAATAGTGAAACCGAGAGATCTTAAATAAGCCAGACGCCCTCTCTAGAACTCAATAAACTGTAGACGTGACACTATCACCCCTCTATATCTCTCTGTACAGAAATCCACTATAGATGTGCAATCTATCATTCAGTTCGTAGCTATGACCATAGACTATACATATTGACTGTAGAGAGAACAGATATTTATATGTCAAGTAGCGGTGAATGTGTGAACGCGTCCACCATCCATATAACATAACCTAAAAAACTTATTCATCCAAAAAACCAATAACAACAATATAAATCCACTAATAATTTAATCATAGTTATGATGATACCTAATGAAGTGCAGATTTTTAGTCTCGCTACTAGTATAAAATAGCTAAATATAAGATATGAACTTGGTCTCATCCTATAATATCAGTGTGTCTCTTTATATTTATTGCTCTGACGAGAGAATTGTGACGTTAGTATAATTGAAGTAAAATGTGTCGCTCAGTGTGAGTTGAGTTGAATTATGTTGTAGTTCTCTCTCTTAAATGTGACATATATTACTCGCAGAAGTGTTGTGGCAGCGTCTATGAACGTGCGATATAGCCCTGTAAATATGTCGTTGTTGTCTTGAGTTGTGTGATGTGTGCGTAAGTTTAGAAACTCTCGTTAGTAGTTCGTCTGATGTGAAGGTATGTGTACTTAAATAGCAGTCTCATGTAGTGTGTCTTGGTTAGAGTAGTGTGGCATACTATGAGACTGTTGCCAACTTGTCGCGCAGAACACACTCCCCTTTTATCGCCACCTCAATGCTAGAGCTCTTGAGTATCAGCAAATAGCTTTCTGTTCGCGTATGTCCGTCTATGTATATTTATCTCAATACTTTAGTGATGAGTGAAAATATGTTGAGGTCGCTGATACAAAGTGTGGTCTGACTTCCACAGATCAATACGAGTGAGCACTAATATAGGAGTCTGATCTAGATAGACTATAGAGCTCTGTGTGAGGAGAACTTTATTTGTGTTAGTTTCATCTAACGCCCCAGTATGTTCTATGTGTGGTTTTTGTTGTTGTGTGGTGAGGTTACTGTGATGTAATGTGTCATGCTAGATGCAGGTATATGAGCGTCTCTGAGAGTTATTGACTAAGATACGGGAGAAAGCACTTAAGCAGAGTGTTTCAGCGAGCGACGCGCTGAAGAGAGATCGTTCCTCGTTCTGGCAAGAGTCTCCAGCTTTGCTGTTGCACTAATGAGGCGCACATCTTTTCGATATATAGTGTGCTGTACGCTCTGAAAATTGTGTGCATGAATTGGAGTCGTGGTTCTGTGCGTAGCGATAGAGCTGTTGTATTTTTAGGTAGTGTGTGATGTGTCTCCGAATGTCATGAGCCTATTTAGGCTACGCGTTGTACGCGTGGCTGGCATGAGGATAGTGCGAGGGTGAGAAGGATTAGCGATCATGTGATGTGTGTGTTCACTCGCGCTCGTCTTTGGCCATGTGGGATCTTGTGGTGATTGTGGGTGTACGCAGAATGTCACGCTTGTGTATGAGCGCGCTGCTCACTACCACTTATCGTGAGTTTTATAGCTTATTGCTTGTTCATTTCTAGTCACAATTTAGCTTATTAGTTTAGGTTTAGCTTAAATTAGCTAATTAGTCATATGGATTGCTAATCTTTGTTTTTGAGCTTATTAAATTTAGAATATTTTAATCACCAATAAAAATATAGTTATTTTAGGTATAGTGTTTTTTCTGTCCTTTTATGCATTTTCTAGCTTATTCTATTAGATTTCATAAAAAGCTTTCTTTTTATAAATATTATTAGTTTATTGCTTATCTACAACTTTGCTTTTATAAAGTTTTCAAAAATAAATAAAGAAAAATGTGGAAATCAGGGGTGAGCAGGCTCGAACCCCGACCTCAATACCTAACCTTATAACAACCACAATCACACACCTCACCTACATGTGCCATGGGGTCTTTTTCGTATAGATTACAAAGTTATTATTTGTACACGTTTTTGGCCTCTTTTAGCTTAATAAGTATTTAAGCTTTTTTACACAGCTTATGCGGATAAGTTGTGTAATAACAATCTATTTTTTTTTTTAGGATTCCTTTTAGTTTAAGCTATTGTTTTGTATTTTTTTAGAATTTATATAATTAATATTAGTATTTTTATACATTTATTTTATAAAAACTTTAATCATTCAAAAAAATAGAATAAATAAGCAAAAAAATTAAAATTCTTTTTTTTTAGAAATAATTTTCTTTTATCTGTAAAGTTTATAGGGAAAATTGTTTTGCTTTCGCTCGGGTTAAAATTGCAAGATTTCGATTCTTAAAGAACGGGAGTCGTTTCTCGTGCTCGTTTTTCGTGTTTTTAAGGCTCATTCAATTCCGTTTTGTGTTCCTAGTTTTCTTTAAACGTAATTTTTAGTCATTTGAGTCTATTTAAAAAGAGAAAAATTCATTTTAGGTTTAAATTGGAAATTTTGGAGTTTTTTAATTACCATTTAGGGTTTTCCGTTTTTTGCGTTTTTAGTTAAAGTTATTTCCCATTATTTGTTTTTCGTGCTTAATTTTTATCATTTGCTTATCTTAATTGTTTTTAATTCGTTTGAAATAGATCTATTCAAATCAATCTTAGTACAAACTCAAATCATTGTGTCTGACAACAAATCGTGGTCTCAATTTCATAAATCGTTTGGGGAATAATCGACCCGGGAATCATCTCCTGGTTAATCTAATAAAATTATAAGTTTTATATATATATATATATATACTTTATATATTTATTATTATTTATATATTATATATATATTATTAATATTTTTATATATTATATTATATATATTTGTGAAGATTTTCCTTTTTACCTTTTTCCTCAAGGGTAATTTGGTAATTTTCTATCATATTATATTTTATTAATTACGTGTATAAGATTGCTTCAATCTAGTTGAACATCTGAAGTCGATTGATGAAGTGACCTTGTCAGATGGGAGGAATGTAGGAAAGGAAACTACTTGCTGAAGGAATGAGGTGCTCCCAACATCTTGGTCCTAGAACGAGCTCGAGTCTATTCTTACTTTCACCTGAAGATATGAAAGGTATTACGCTGACATTCGTGGGCAACAAATATGCCTACTCAAGGGTTTGCCAAAAGACTCTACACTTTATCACATCAATTACATGATGCAAAATACATTTGGGATAATGTACCGATGCTCTGGAAGGTTCTGAATTAACCAATGAAGACCTGTGTGAATCACAACTGTACGATTGATTTTGAACGACTTCCGTCAGATTCCAAAGGGAGAAAACCATTCTCGATTTCCTATGTCAGGTTTACTAAAGCTCATCAATGACATGCGAAACATCAAGATGACCATGCCCAGAATGCAGTTGAATTCAAAGTTTGTTAATAACATGTTGCCTGAATGGGGGTAGATTCGTCACAGCAGTGAAACTGAACAGAGGATTGAGGGACTCCAACTATGATCAGTTTTGTTATCTGAAGCACGCTGGGCACTTGCCAAAGAGAACAAAAAATGATGTTTGGTACGATTTCACTCAACCCATTGTTGATCCCTCCCACGACTGATGTCTAATGTTTCACATCAGCAGTACTACTCGCAATCATCTACCACTCCACCATCCACACATGTTCAAACCACCTCTTTGCTGACAACAACAACTTAAATCAGGACTCACTCCAACAGACAACTTAAATGAGAACTTAACAACACAAGATTGCCAGACCTACACCACAATCTAGCACATATACATACTTCGCCTGTCAATAGACACAACTATCTCAACTTAGAACTTCATGTCAAATACAAGGGACACCATGCCACAGGTTCATGGGGGAAAAACGGCAGTGAGTTGTTGTTCACGAATGTTCTGGGTCGTCAGGATAGAGTTCAGGGGAACAATAGAAGGAGGTACAAGTGCAGCTGGTTTATTGGGGAGCTCTGAACAGAGTTTGTGGATATGCAAATCCAGGTCAGCACGACAGCATTAAGTGGTACAACTAAACCGGCTCTTATGGCCCATCATACAAGATTGCTGCTCAACCCTAGCGACAACAGAAACTCAGAATCTCTCTCCATAGAGAAAGACAAGAGTTGCTAATGCAAGTCAGGAGTATGGTTCGTGGTGGCATTAGATGGAGAGAAGTTGCTATTTATTGCAGCGTGGGACAAGACAATGCGGTTTCTGATGAAGATGTGGTATGAGCCAGAGGTCATGAATTAGCAGTAATATGGATAATGTTTTTAAGTGACTGATTGTGATGCTTTTGCATGACTGTTTGATAGACTGGCTCCCATCTGCTGACAACCATGTTCATGGATAACTTCTCATCGTCGATCTTGTTTCTGATGAAGCTGGTCCGTCATATGACTTCGGACATTCTCTCTGAGGTACACGATCATGATCACTATCAGGATGTTGTTTGCGAACATCATAAAGCACACGAGATGCATGATGATGTACAACCAAACTGCATTGTTGACTCAGATACTGATTATACGGGTGATAGTAATATGATTCTGTTTAATTATCATGTAGGTGAGTTAGGACAGGTTGCAGAGCCAGTTTGTATAAAAATATGTATCTTCTGTGCTCAAATGGTTGCCTATTTTTTGATGATAATTATGAAATGCTGATCAAGTCAGACCATAGTGTATTTACGGAATAAGCTGAACATGTAGTTAATGCATCATTGATCGTGAAATTGATCATTTAAGGAACAAGTTGTACTGTATAAGAAGACGGGCCAAGTTTGAATTAACTGAAGTAGAGAACAATAAAATTGAGGATCAATTAAAAATTGTTATCACTGACCGTAATATTAAGGAAGAAAATTTGAAAAAGGAACTTCATTCGGTAAAATGCAATTACTCTACCACAACCTATACAAGTGAATGGTATGAGAAGTTAGGTCTTTGAAAAAAAGGATTTTAAACAGAAAAGAAAACAAATAACCTGGAAGAATTTTGATCTGATAAGCTTTAAAAGAAAAGACCCCGAGGATAAAATTATACAAACATAAGATCTCGAGTGTCTCTTCGCATACCAGTTCAACCATGTTGTTGTAAACCAATCCTTATTGTGTTGATCAGAAAAGGTTGCTATTGGTTTACAAGAACCCACTTATGCCTCACCCGATGCCAAAGCACAGTTCATCTGCTCTATATAATGTTCATGAATTATCAAAACCAATCATGGTCCCCGGCCATAGTGACAACTCAGAAGACACCTAAGAGATAGCTAAAATCATAGGAAGAAAAGGAATGACAAATGAAACCCTCTGTGGACAAAACAAACAATAATATTCGATCCCTCAGATTACTCGAAGAAACTATTTGGCGACTTTACTCCAACAGACAAATGACCCCAGTTCAGAAATTTTGGTCTAAGGATGTCCTCAAAGATGAATAAGCAGAAGCTCTCAAAGAGCAGACCCAGTTCAGACCAATCAAAGCGTTGATAGTATATACCCTCACAATACACCTGCAACGTTAGACCCCAGGGTGCTTCCAACAAAAAGTCAGGTGAAAAATTAACATTTTTGCACAATACAACTTTTTTTCAAGAATTTGAAAAAACCTATAAAAAGAGGATTTACACCAAACAGGCTCACTAAAAGGGGAAAGGGAGGTGTTGGATAACAAACCAAGGATTGCTATCTCACTGAAGTCATTTCATCTTCAAAAACACTTCTTAAAGAACATTTTTGAGGGGATATTCAAAGGCTCTCACTCATGTAATCAAAGAAATGAAAGTAATTTGTTGATGAGTTGATAGCTGAGGTGGACCAAAATATGGGAATTTGGAAGTATTGATGAGATTTGAGCAGGAAAATCTTTCATTGCAAATGACAACTTAAATATTGTGAATGCTTAGTCCAATGAAGAGATTTTATTTATGCAACAAAATTCTAAGCTTTTCTGTATCTAGATTCACTAAAATGCGTGTGCCCACACTGTTGTTTAGAAGCAGTGTCTGGAACTTGAAAAGCAGAGCTTTCTAATTTACATGATAAGGTTCAAAAAGATGATCATACTGAATTAGTAAAACATTTTTCCAATCTTGAGGAATCACTTAAATTTGCTGTTAAAGTATCAAAATCTTAAAGAAAGTTTTGGAAACAACACATCTTCACCCGCTCGAGATGCTTCTGATTTTGACTCAGTCTTTGTAATCAAAAATAATGAAAAGCTTCCATTTCAAGGAAAGGACATACGCATCAAAAAATTGGAGAGAATGCAAATCTCTCAATTTAAAAGAAGACCCGTAGTGAAGCAGACCGCACTCTGATTTCCAGGGCTTAGATTTTTTAATCACTCTTCTTTTTTTTAATTTAACATAAAAGTCCCGTTCTCAAGAACAAATGAGCTTTAGGGCTAGAGAATGAAAAAAATTAAGCAGCATTATAGAAGGTATTTATGATTTTATTAAGATCACACTTGTTAAAAATATTCGAAACGGACAACTGCCTTGTTTTAAATAAAAATACGATATCTGAAAGCCCAAATACATGCAAAATCTGAATGCATCACTAGGGATTCTATTAACCAATAGTTCTTGCACCTGAGTTGGTCTGCTATAGATGACTGAACCAGATCCCCCTCGCAAATAGAACAATAAACTTGCGAGATAGTAGAGGAAGTCAAGGTTGATAAGACCATTAGATAGTATCAATTGCATCTGCTTGCCTTTACACTAAAACACTTCTATGAACTTTAGAATATGTGATTGACACTTGTCTGAAATTGTACCTTTAATAATCGAGATGAAAAGCATGCTACTTACCCCTTTTAACTAGGAAAAAGCAAGTTACTTTTGTGGACAATGTGTGACTATCAAATAATAACACCAACAACATGTTAGAGCACTGGACATTCTGAGAAAGACTATTTCCTTTGTGATTTCCTTCTAACAGGAGTAAACAGTTTTCTGCATGATCGCTAGCAGATCACATCCTAGGAGCATACCAAGAAATATATGATTCGTCGGCTAAAGTACCTGTGAACAGAAGAAAGTAGAAGAACTCCCTAGGACCATTAAGTTCTTGTTTAAAACCAACTGAAACGTTGTTGATTGTATTAGATTAAGCGTACTTAAATTCATTCAAATTCTCTTTCTGTTTGCCAGACATGTAACTAAATGCTTAATTTCTACAAATCATGATGTGTTGTGTGGTTAAATTATTTACACTCTGTGATTGATCCCCCTCTGTTAAAATGATTTTGCGCAAAGTTAAGCAGTTTGGAAAACTAATCAACTTAAGCCAAGTGTGGATAGCACAACAGGAACTTGCTTACCAGTGTTGGTTATCCAATGGAGGCCTACGGGAAGAATTTTCACTTTAGTGAGGATCAGTGCCCCTTTAAACTAGGCTACTAAATCAATCAGTAGATGCCTGCTAAGCAAACTGAATAAACATTAGACCTAAAACTATGATAACTGAGAAATTAAGTCACACATCTCAGAAAAACAATTAATAAGATTACCAAAGTAAAAACCAACTGTATAGGCAGTTTTGTTTTAGCCTTCCCTGACTCGACTACCTGGAATCAGGCAGATTGCTGCCTCTATGCAAAATCTGTTTTATTTTTTTTTTTAACCCCCCCCACCATATTGCTTATGCTAACTAACAGGAACCCAACCAAAATTGGGGATCCAACTTTCCAAACTCTCCATCTTCGTTTGTTTTCAAATGCAGGTCGTACAGATTGTCCTTTGGTATTTGGACTCAGGCTGCTCAAACATTGGACGGGGATGGTCCTGCTTAGGAATTTGTGTGAAAAATTTCATCGGGACAGTTAGATTCGGGAATGACCACTTTGGTGCTATCATGGTTTATGGAGATTACGTGATTGGTGACAGTGTGATCTCTAAGGTATACTATGTGGAAGGACTGGGTCTCTAATTGTTTTCTGTTAGACATTTGTAATTCTAATCTGGAAGTTGGCATTCAGGAAGCATTTATGTTATGTTCGAGATACGGATGGTGTTTGAATTAATTTAAAGGTTCTCGTGGTTCTAATTTGTACACTATCTCGGTTGAAGACATGATGAAGTCCTCCCCAATCGATTGTATATCCAAAGCTCCCAAGAACAAATCATGTTATGGCATCGTGTTTAAACCACTTGAACTTCACGGTACCATAATTGACCTAGCAAGACAAGGATTTAGTAAGTGGCGTACCTAGATTGAAGTTTTGAGAAGAACATATTTGCTCGCGTTGGTCAAACTAGAATAAGAGCAAAAAACATACCAACACACCTAAACATGATAATTCACAACTTGGAAGTTCTTAATACCTTTTTATGGAATTCTATGTGGACCGACCTGCGAGTGCAAATAACATTATGGCTGGGAAGAAATACATCTTAGTCATCGTTGATGATTATTCTAGGTTTACTTGGGTTAAGTTTTTGAGATCGAAAGATGAAACCCCAGAGTTTGTCATCAAATTTTTGAAGCAAAATACATGTCTGGTTTATCAACATAGAAACTGTCAGTGTACATCCGTTCCGATATATGACACAGAATTTTTCACTATCAAGTGTATGACCTCAATATTATAATGTGTCAGCATGTTTGATCACCAAAAATCCGTGCGTCCGAGGAGACCTCCATCATCGCGCAAATGACGTTGTCGGTGGTAAGACAGAATCGCTACTCTTGTTGAGAGGCTCTGTGAGGACAAATGTGAATTTTTCTCTAAGGTCTCCTTGATGTTTTATGGGCAGATGCTATTGCTAATGCTTTGTTACACCAAAAAATCGATCCCTCATTTACACTTGTCATAACAAAACCCCATATGAGCTGGTGCCATGATAATAAGCATAATTAACTTTCTCCGAGTCTTGGTGCTCTTTGTTTCCTTTACAAATGACAGGACGGTGCGATTGGAATATTAAACCAACAGCTGACTTATTGGAAATTTTCATTGGTTAGGCACCAATCAGCTCAGGATTATTAGCGAAATGACAACAAAAGAAACCTGCGAATCATGAGAAAGTATTTTATGTTGTCATAGCCGACTATTTTGAGTGCTGAGCTCGCATGAGATGAGCTCCTGTGCGTCTACCAGTATGTTGTTGGACCAGCACCTACATTTCTGGACGCTCTCTGGACCGCTCTAAGTTCAGGGCCTTGTACCCAATCCAGTTCCTGAGCACTCGTATGTACCCCGCATTCCAAATAAAGAGAAGTCTATAGATTTTATTCTCCATACGCATGTATGTTCGATGAATACCTAGAACCTCCTCTTGTTGAAAGACCGGTTTCTCTACGTCTAGTAGTTCATGTTCAGTCAATTCAGCGGTACAACTTCTTCTACTACAATTTGATCAGATGCACATCTCAAAGTATCCACCGTATCATTTGGCATTACAATCTCCAAGTTCACAACAAGACGTTGCAGCTGGATCTACTATCATTGAAGACAATCCTTTTGCTCATGTTGACAATGATCCCTTCGTAAACGTGTTTGCTCCTGAACCTAGTTTGAAGCTATTATCAATTTGGGAGATGTTAGTTTCAGCGGAATCAAATCATGAACTCAACCACATCATCATTCTCGGGAAACTAGAGCAAGGATCACACGGCTTTGGATATGACATTGGCAATCTCTCTCGATGGCGTCCACCAGAAAACAATTGCAATGATGCCTTGTGGTGCTTGTATAACTTCTATATTTGTTCCAAAAGTCGAACCAAAGAACTTCAAATCTGCGCTAACTGAAGATTGCTGGTTTCAAGCCATGCAAGATTGAGATTCACAAATTTGATCGAATTCAGTATGAAAATTAGTACCACGGATCCAGACTGTGTCATGAGTAGTAGCTCTCAAGTGGATATTCAAAGTTTCTGCTTGATGCGGTACGATGATGTTCTGAACTAGTGAGAAGGCAAGGTTGGTGAAGGGATATCGATCAAGAGGAGGAGAAATTGATTCGTAGGAATCCTTTGCACCCGGTTTTGCACGCATTGAGCTCTATAAGAATTTTCATCTCCAATGCGCCAAGTAAAAATGACCATTTATGAAATGGATGTCCATCCCAACCCCAAACGCCTCTCTCGCGACGCTCGCTCCCCCCGACCTCCCACCCCCCCCCCCCGCCCGCTCGCAGACTCTTAATCTCACTCACTCACTCTCCCCCCCCCACACCCTCCTCTCCCCCCTGCCTCACCCTCCGTACACAACACTATTAATTATACTCCCACTCTCTCTCGCGCACTCGCTCTCTCTCGCTCCGCCGCTATACTCTCTCATCCTCTGGCACATTTTTATGTTTTGGTCCTCGCGCGACGCTAGACGCACTCTTGCACTCGGCAGCCTCTCTATCTCGCTCGCGCGCTCCTCAAAGCACCAAAACTACCAACCATGCAAAAAGGGTATTTAGCGGTTCGGCTGCCGATCAAGAGCTGCCTAATATTCAAAATCAGACAAAGTCATGAAATGTCCCCGAGAATGAGACTGGAAAGAACTAAAAAAAAAAAAAAAAAAAAAAAAAAGCGCATGGAATATACGAGTTCAAATGTGCCCTCAGATTTTATTGGGCCAGCCCATAACCATTTTATGGGCCGGACCAACCCATATATTGACTAGACCAAATTTTTCGGCCCAATTTGAAGAAAAAAAAACCTAAGTCTTTAATCAATTTCATGATTCTGATTATATATATGTTTGGGTGACTATCATGGTCTCCATGCATTCTAATTAATTAATCCATGTATGTGCCTCCTCCACTATCCATATTCTTGGCCATTCATGACTCTCCACGTGGCGAGGCTAAAATTTCTGCAAGTATGATCCAGTGGTGGAAATTTGATGCGTAACAATTAAGCCGAATAGAATGTACATGTGCGCTTCATCTGTTGGTTTATTTTTCTGCTCATTATTGGCGATCCGAGGTACAAGAATACTAGCCAATGATTGGCTCATTAAATGAGGCGGTGGACTTTGAGGATTTGGCAAGAATACCCCCTCACACTTGGCTATAAAAAGAACTCACTCCCCACAAGTTTTTATGGGGGAAGATTTTTAGAATTAAGTTTGGAGTAAGTGTTGATTTATTTTGTTAGCTTTTTTCTCCAAAATGTAGTTTAGCTTCTTTAAAAATGTGTCAGCTTTATTAAGTATAGATTTCAGCTTATTTCACAGGGTTATGTGTAAGGATGATTTAGCTTAGTAATAATGTTTGTTTGATTTTCAAAAGCTTTATTGTTGTTGGGCTTATCATCCGTGCGCTTATTCTTTTCTTTCTTTTTCTTTTTAGCTTTTTCAACATAAGTTTTTCTTCAAGTTATTTTCTGTCGCTTATTACCAGCTTATTTAGAAATAAGTTTAAAACGGAAGAAGTTATATCAAAGCTTATTCGATTCATTACTTATTTCTTTAAAAAGCTTCGGTTTAAATAAGTTTTTAAATAGCTTTTGTTTGGGCTTATTTTCGAATAAGCTGTTTTTGCTTATTGTTTTTTTTAGCTCATAACCTAGTTTTCGAGGATGCTCTCTCAATAGCTCATTCGTTTTCTCATTTCAGTTTGTTTGGTAGCTTATGTTTCGGGTAGTGCTTATTCGATTTAAATTAGTCAAATAGATCTCATTTAGTTCTGTTTTTTTTAAAGTTCAACTCTCGGTTACTTAATCAAGATAAGGCCCATTTTCTAGACTATGCCTAAGTTATCAATTTCATAATCGAGCCTCTATTTGGTTAATATAGGTAAATTGATTTGGGGCTTTTCTTTTGGGTCACGAAATAGAAAACTAAAAATTAGAATTTGTAGTATATTTTTTTCTGCATTTCTTTTACATTATATTTTTGTGTTTTGTGTCATTTTCGGTAAGACCCTCTCACTTACACGGTCTACTAATGAGGCGTGGTGCCTTAAGGGTTTATTGTTGATAGACCGAATTTGATTATCTTGATTGCAGCTAATAAATTGGGTGGTTATTCGTTTTTTTGCGGGTTCTTCATTTCGGTTCAATTTTTCTATGCTTTTTTTTCAATTCATTCGTGTGAGCTTAACGATTGTGTAAAAAATTGTTTTGTTTTATGCTGCTCAGTTTATTAGTTTTTAGCGAGTAGTTTATTAGTGCTTGTTAAGTGATATTTGTGAATTGGGAATTAAGTGTGGATTTATAAAAGGTTTAGAGATTAATAATTTGTCTGTTATTTAGATTTGTAAGTTGATTGTTTAAAGGGCAAAATCCGGAGAATAATCAAATTACACATCTAGTAATTATTTTCTTTTTAAGAGATCGTTTTCAAAATAAACCAACGTTGTGAGAAAATTATCTTTTCTAAGGATTATAATTCGCGTAATAAACCAAACTTTCACACCTTAAGGAACTTTTCACGTCACTTAGCATAGCATATAGTCATTTTATATTCTTTTTAAGCATTTTTTTGTTCATCGTTTTATCTTTTAAATCAATTTTAGTTTATCTTTGTAGTTTTAAATCTTTAGAATTAACTATTGTTTAATTTTTAGTATAAAAAATGTTTTAAACCAAAAACCAAAAACTTGAGATGACAATCAAGTCGAATTTACAACATGAACGTTAGATTTTCCCATTCACCTCTCACCCGAGGAGAACGGTATACCCGATGGTAATTACTTTTTATTCTTCCTAGATAATTGTTTGTTACTTTGCTTACGTATAAGTTTTTGTATTTTATTTTAAATATTATATTTATTTGAGGTTTATTGATCCGTGTAACAACGTGGTTATCAACGAGTTGAAGGGTAGAAGTCTATGTTATGTCTACCAGGAGGAGTTTAGTTGATCCATAACCATCCGTCACATGTTTATGTCTGAGAAGGCTTTGTATGGTTATAAAAGCAGGCTCTTCGGGCAGTTGGTATATGTACACCTTGTCTACGGTTTTCTTCTAGGGACAATAAGTTTTTCTTTAAGGGTGCAGTTGACCCGACATTATTCACTCAGAAAAACATGCAAACATATTTCTTTTTGTTCAAATTATATGTAGATGATATCATATTTGCCTCGACCAACCCTAAAGCATGTGACATATTTTCCAATGAGATGATGTTCTAATTACATAAATGTCATGATTGGGATCAAATGTCTTTTTTCCTAAGATTACAAGTTTTCTCAAATCCCGGGCGCAATTTTAGTATCAATTAAAAATTTGCTCTAGAATTTTAAAGAAATTGGGATGGATCTCGTTTGTGACCCTATTGATACACAATGGTGGATTGACTGCAAACTGGATGAGGACCCCTTAGGGATTCTAGTTGACCAGACTCGATTTCATAATATGGTCGGCTCTCTAATGTACCTCATTGCTAGCAGAGCTCAGTCCTTGTTATCGCGATATTGCATGTGGGCTAGGTATCAGCCTATCGCCTACCAATAAGCTCACTTAAAGTACTTAAATGGGTCTTTCTGGTATCTCGGAGGAACCATAGTTTGGGGATTTGGTATCGAAAGACAAACCGCTATGTCACTAACCGGCCTATGCTGATGCAGTCCATGCAGGTTGTCAAGACTCTCAGAAGAAGACGTCAGGATAGTCGCTCAGTTCCTTGGAGAGGAGTACATGAATTAGTCAGCTGGTTATTAAAGAAAAGAAGAGCACCTGCCGATCTCAACCACCTAGGTTGAATACATTGTCATGTCTGGATGTTGTGATCAGTATACTATGGATCGAGGTCACAATCTTGGCAGACTATGGTTTTGCATTCTTAAAGATTCCCCCTGTATTGTGATAACTCGCAGTGCCAACGCTCTCTCGCTGTTATAATGTCCAGCACTCGGTCCAAGCACACTCATTGACATACGATTACATTTCATTCTGGGGGAGAGCAGGTTGAGAAAAGGCTGTGGTTGAATGTACTTCTTGACGACGGAATTATCAGCTTGCGGACATATTCTCCTAAGGCTACTATTACCAAGAGAGCGGTTCGAATTTCTACTCCCGCGGACTTGGTATGAAAAGTATGACTCCGGAAACCCTTAAACGTCTTCAGGGAAGGAGAAGAGGAGTAAAGGATGGTCTTCCTATTATCCTATGTATATTTGTATATAATTAAACACAAAAACAAATACATAAATTTAAAACCTACAAAAATACATACAAAATCAAAAAATTAGAAAATACAAAAATATTTGTTCAAGGACTACGTCTTTTGTAAATCGTTAACATTACGGACTAGATGAAAATGTCATTTAAATAATGACAAGGGTTCTTTAATTGAAGTTTCGAGCGGAAGTTCAAATGTTTAAATACATGTCTTCATGGCTTGCTAGTTTATTTCAGACTGCAAACGCTTGTAATTTGAGGAAAAGATGTCGCCAGAAAGACAGTTGTTCCTAACAACGGGTAATTTATTTTTCCCGGGCACGATTTCTTAATATCGCGTTACATCCAAAGATTGTATTGTTCGTTTCTCAGTGAGTTATTTCTAATTCGAAAGGAAGTTTCTATTTATAACCAAATAATTCTTATCTCTTAAATGATTCTTTAAAAATTATTTTGTGTTAATCATGGTGGTAAACTTTGTTGGAAATTCATCAATTTAGGTTTTTCAAAATAAACTTTTCAACTCAAACAACGACTACAACTCTTTCAATAGAAAACGGGTCATTGTTTGAGGGGGAGAGTGATTTCAAGTTTATTGCATCAAACGGGTTTCTAGATCACATCATACAATTAATGGAAAAGGTTTTGTAGTAATACGGTTATAATTTGAGGGGGAGTTAATTAATTTTAACTCAAAGGGCCAAAATTGTCATTAGTTAAAGAGTGTTTAGGGACTTATGGTGCATTTATGCTCATTGTTTTTTTTCTAGCTCGATTTAAACTACATACTAAAAAGTTAAGAAAAAAAAAAAAAAAAATAAAAAAAAAAAAAAAAAAAAAAAAAAAAAAAATGGACTGAATCTGCCAATCTTTAACTTGTTTTCCCTAGAAAACCTTTTTTAAACCAAAAAACTAATGAGTGTTAGAAACCTAAGGTCCAAACTGCCAATATCCAATACCTCTAGTATAAATTGGTGGCGGTTTGCAATCTGTCAAACTTCATTGCTCAGTCAAAGATAAAAAAACACACACACTCACACGCAAACCGCCACCAATTCGCCACCCCTTGATTCTTAATTTTTGTTGGATTTCTTTCTAAGGTAACTCTAAAAACTTCGATTAATACCATTAGATGATGCCTTGGGTGAAATTAATGATCCAGTACATACATTTATAAATGGTTTCAATCTCCTGTAGGGTTCGACCATATGTTAATAATCCAATCTTGCAAATGTGTGCGAATTGTATGTTAGAGTGGTGGTATGGGATAGGTGTCACATAGGGTGTATAACACTCGATCATCACTACAATAGGATCAATCAAACATACTTTGATGGTATGATCTAGTCTAGGTTCGTGTTTTAACAAAATGCCATGGAGTGTTTAGAAACGTGTTTTTACTGCTGGGAAATGATTATTAGGTGTAGATGATGCTTACTCATTGACTTAATTGGCTCCCCAATTGCTTGTGATCATGATTTGATGATTCTCGAATGTGTAGATTGACTTTACTAGTCAAAATGTTGTTTGTTGTGGTTGATAATATGTTTGTAGTAATGAATATACTTAGAAATATATTGGAAGGCTCAAATGCATGTCCCGTAGTGTTCAAAATGGTACTCGAATGTGTTTGTTTGCTAGTTCATGATAGCGGTTTGATATATAGTTGTTTGTCTGTTGGTATTCTATTCTTGCTAGCGACGTTTATATGTGTTTGACGTGATAGACGGTTTGATATGTTTTTCTAGATAGCGTGTTTTGATCTATTTTTAGATAGTGGTTTGGTTGTAAGGTTGCCTGATAGCGGTTGCTAGATATTGCCCTGTTAGCGGTTTGATGATTATTAAATATATTATTATAAGCAGGCAAACCGCTACGAGGTAGCGGTTTGATGAAGATTATCTTTTATCTTAAAAACTAATCAAAAAACGCTATTTCAATTTTTTCTAAGTTGATTAAATGAATATAATATTCGTAGTTGTTTGGTCATAGCGGTTTGATTGAAATGTATATAATTATTCGCAGCTGTTTGTCAATAGCGGTTTGATTAAAATAAATATAAAATTCGTAGCTGTTTGGTCGTGGCGGTTTGATCATTTCGCTATATAGCAGTTTGGATCATTTCTCTACATAGCGGTTTGATCATTCCTCTTCATAGCGGTTTGATTAACTCTCCTCGCAGTGGTTTGGTGTCAAGTGGGTAGCGGTTTAGGCCAGAATTCTAAAGTTTTGGCCCATTAGTCCCAATACCCTCTCAAGGCCTAATCCAAAGGCACAATTACCTTGTTAACACCCATCCGGGACTTGTTAACTTTTATGGTTCATTGGATATCTTGACAAACATGGTCTTTATCTCCACCATAATCAATCAAAGCATGTACGCTATGTTTCATTCTAACACACATCAATATACCTTGTTCATGTCTTCATGTCCTTTGGTTTTTGTCCTTGGCTGACCAAAATGTTACTGAGAATGTTCTTGCTCCTGCTACCCACAAGAGTTGATGATCTAGATACTTCCTTTTGCTGCATGGCTTATTGGAAAGGAGCAAAGATCTATGTATTGACTTCAAAGAAGCAAAATATATCTAATCTTTTAGATCTCTGTGGATATTTTGCAAAACACAAACTTCTTTAGAGCATTCACTGCTTCAGATTCTGTTCTAGCTATCTACATTCAACAGTTTTTGGAATACTCATGTTTTAAGGCATAAGACTGGCGGCATACAGTTTTTGCGGGATGAAACAGTGAGAATTCGTATTGGATGCTTAATCTTCTAATGGGGAAACTATTAGAATGCATAACACCTCATTGTCAAGATCACAGTTTGGTGTCTCCTACTATCGGGTGATGCATTATGACTTGTGAATGAGCTGGGGTATACAGAGGTAATTCACTTTGTGTCAAGAATGGCAGTGAATAACCTGTATCACCCCTGGAGAGCAATATTGTCAATGATTAACCAATGTCTCACAGGCAAGACTTTTGGGTTTGATAGGCCCAGATATCTAGTTCTTCAGATGTTTTAGGGTATAATTACAAGTACAAATGATGACTATGCTAAACTCATATAGGAAGAATTTGTACAAGCTATGCATACTTTTCTCATGGATAAGGAAAATCTAAGCATTGCTCCTCAAAAAGGGAAGAAGACTAAACCTCGTGTTATTCCTTATTGTCGGTTTACAAAGTTAATCATCTGCCATTGGAAAGAACTCACAACATTCATCAAAGGTTTGCATCTCCGTTTCATCTTGCTGAAGAAGATCACAGACTTGGAAATCTTAAATTTGTTTCCAAAGGCGAAGATGATGAAGTCTTTGGAATGTAAATTCCTAAGGAGCTGATCTCGAACAATATTAGGAACGCACCTTACTACAATGCTTACTTAGAAATGGCTGCAAAGCATGATCTAAAAATTGAGACAGAAAAGGGAGGAAAGAAGAAATCTGCAACTGCTAAGTAAATCAAGCCAAAGCCTGTTAAAGAGAAGTCAAGCAAACCAGCACATGCACCGAAACCTAAGGTAACATAGGAAAAAACTGCAAAGCCTTCTCTTGCGAAGCATACAAAAATGGGTAAAGTGCAAAAAATTCACAAAGGAAAGAGCTCTCTCCAACTCATTGATGAAGATGAACCAACTCAACTTGAACCTGAACCCGAACATCAAGGTGAAGGTGAAGAATATGACGTCGAACGAGCTATTCAGATGAGTCTGGAATCATTCCAGGCATAGAGTCAAGCACATGTTGGAGGTGTGGCTATTCAAGAACTTGTAGCAGAGGCCACCCGACCACTCCCTGTAGTTGAAGGCAAGGGAAAAGCAATAGCAACTGATGAACAAGCTGCACAATCCCTGTTAGCCCTGCATACGCCAAAAAGAAGAAGTACCACAGACCAATTTATATTCCAGAGGCGGACTTCAGCTAATGAAGAGGCATCAACTGGACCCTCTGCACAACCACAAGATGACACATCCGCAAACATTGTTCGTGATTCTCCATCTCCTACGGATGCTAAAACAGGTGCTGATACAGACATGACAAACAGTGGAGGTGATGCTGAGATACTAAAAATTGATGAAGAACAAGGTGGAGATGTGGCTAATGTGATAGATCAAGAGGAAAAGATTGCATAACTTAATGAAGGCCAGGCTAGATCAGGCCCTGGTAAAACACCAGAGTCTTGATCTCCACCTGATGATGATAAGATAGACGAAAACCAGGCTGGAACAAACCCTGGAAAAATCCATGTGGCTCTTGCTGGACCAAACCCTGAGCCCACGTAGAAAGACTTCATGGCTAATGTGTACCCCAACGTTCATGAAAGCTTGAAATTTCTAGCTGATAAACATGTCATCTCAGAGGATCCACTAAGTTCATCCGGGACTCTCTCTCTAATGAAGAATCTGGATGATGCTTATACTATTAGGGATCAGTTCATAAATGACAAATCAGCTGAAGATGAACCAGGAAAACTCAATGTGGAAGCAAAAGTGGTCTCCATGGTCACTATTCTAATTTATCAAGCATTTTCCTTAGTTCCTCCACTATCCACACCTGTTATTGATATCTCACCTCCAAAAACCTGTATCTCCTACAATTCAAGCGCCAATCTTTACAGCTACAACAGCAACTACAACAACAACTCTTCCACTTCCACCTCCTTCACAACAACAAAGCACAACAGATTCAGAGTTAGTTGCGCGTGTCGCAGCACTTAAAAAGAAATTTTCTGATTTTGAGCAAAAGAGCAAGAATCTTAATAACACGACTCAGAATCTTGGATCTAGGGTTTTCACTGTAGAGCTTTGGGATCTATCTCACAAGATCGACCAAACAGTCTATGATGTTGTAAAAGAGGCGGTTCACGTAGCTCTTCAAGCTCCACTTCGAGACCGCTTCAGAGATCTGCCCGAAGATGATATGAAAGAAATGCTTCACCAATAGATGTTTGAAAGTGGTTCATACAAATCCCATCCTGAACATGTTGCACTTTATGAAGCTCTTGAGGCATCTATGGAACACGCATAAACGGACGAGTTCCTTGCTGAAAAGGCTAAGTCTCATAAAAGATGACGGGATAATCAAGACCCTCATTTACCTCCCCTAAAAGACTCAGATCAAAGCAAGAAGAAAAGACATAATTATGATGCTTTAGGTTCAAAACAGCCTCCAGCTCCTCAATCCTCAGCCTAGAAAACTTTTGATACTACAGAAGCTCCTTCCAGCTCATCCAAGAAGCAATCCGCTCCTCACTCTGAACAACCAGTTGATGACGTGCCTATACCAGATGATGTGAATATCTTAGATTCAGAGGACACCGATACTGCACATCTTCCCAAGATCCAGTCCAGACCAGACCGGTTAAAGCCTATTCCAGAGGAAGATAGACCAGAAACTCCAAAACCAGACTAGTCTGTTCCTTCGAATGATTTTCCTGAACCCGAGAACAACTGGGTAAATGCACTCGCCAAATCCTATAAAGATCCTGAGGAAAACAAGTTACTTTGGAAGATTGGTGATATGGAATCATTCATCACGTGGTTTTGCAAAAGGATTGGGAAAAAGAAGCTCAGCAAGTCTGATTTAGAAGCCCCAGCATTCAAGGTATCCAAAGCCTTTCATGAAAACAGCATTTCCCTGCAATTCCAGATGGAAGAGTGTCACCGAATGCTTACGGATCAAGTTGATTTGGTTAATCCTGAAGGCCATTGGTTGGTGCCCGATGTGAGCAAACTGTTACCCTTAGGAGGACCACCAGGTCAGGTAACCATTTAGTCACAATACTTCTTCAATAAGGATCTGGAGTATCTAGTGTCAGGTGACAAAGGTAGAAGATCGGCTTTATCCATATCCAAGCTAAAAGCGGCTCAATATCTAGACTTTGGACTTGAAGAACTAGTACCTTCACTATGGATTGAGAATGAACATGAGTATGATATCAATGTTGCTTATGGTATCTCTCACTAGTGGTTCAAGCGTAAAGAATTCTACATCACAAGACACAGTGCCCCCTTTGATCGCAGTGCAGTCAGATCACACATGCGGATTCTTATTGTAGTCAGTCTCAATACTTATGAAAGATACGGGTATACATTCTTAAAATAGATTGTTCTTCGTAGAGCTGACTACAAAGAATACAAGATCTTGGAGGCTGACTTTAAAAATATGCATCCGAATGATTTTAAAGATCTGTACCTACTTCATCTTCAAGGTCAGATCAATCATTTATCTGGTGCCGACAAAGTTCATCTATTCAACGAAGTTAACATGTGGATAAGGAACATCATCATCAAAAAATGTGTGGAAGATATGCAGCTCGGGATTGAAAGTTATCAGACAAAACTCAATCTCGCTTAACCAGATTGGGATGCATCTGACTTTCTGTTCAAAGAAGACTACACCATAGTCAGCGAGCCAAGGGCAGTAATCTACAGAGATAGAAATGATCAGAAGAAGATGATGCGAGAGACTGATGTGCACAGGTTCAGTGATGGCATATTGCAAAGGATTCTTGACAAACTGAATCACATAGTTAAAGACTTTAAGTTGTACGAGTACAATCCAGGCATGGAAACACGAATTTGGTCTGAGAACGATAGAAGGAGGAGTAAGGAGTTTATGGAGGTTATTGATATAAGAATCAAGATTTAAAGAATATTCAGGAGTCTCGAAAACTTTGTTGGTGGAAGACTAAGAGATGTTGACTACAGACTTATTCAGAGAACTGAATGATCTCATCATTTTGATACTAAGGTCAATATCATCTTATTTTTGTATAATATATCTTGTACATTATAATATGTATGTAGTGTATATGTCGTTGTTCAGTGACAAGTATAAAGTTTTTCAAGAGTTTTTTTGTTAAACTCAAAATCTTTCAAAAAAAATTTACTCGTCACTCACACGTACCATCATAGATTAAGGGGGAGCATTAATATGTTCCCCATTCGGCTTGTGACTAATCAGCACATTTTTCTCCTAGTTTTTCCAACATATTCGAATCCATTTGTATCCAAAATATCAAAGGATTTGAATTTTTTGATAAGGGGAGGAAATGTGATTTAAATATGAAAACTGATAAAAAGTGTGATTTTGTGGACTCATATGCATACTCCACCCTCCTTGCGCTAAACATTTTTGTATTTAATCGATGCACATGTTGAGGGGGGCGTTTCTTAAAATTCAAAACAATTCAATGGTACTCAAAAGCTTTGGCATATCTTATATCACAAGTACCTTGATTGAGTTTTTCAATTGGTTTTATGGCAAGGTGAACAATACTAAAAGACCGACCATGTATTTAAAATTTATCGGAGTTATAAGGTTGCGTAGGTTAGGTATTGAGTTCCCATGATCAGCAGAACTGGAGGGACTCTACCCAGGGATAATCCCTAGTCCTATAAAGAAGTCCTTAGGTATGACATAAAATAGGGTATAAGTGATATAAGGGAATAGTGCCGACTAAGATGGAGCTAGAACTGGAACAAACCCAACAAGGTTCTTAGTTTGCATTTTTCCCTTTCTCACTTAGCTTTACAATAATAAGCTACCACTATTCTACTCCTACTCCTAAAACTATACTACTCTAATAAGCTAAAAATCTAACACATTTACCTGCTGTGTGCATTCCATTTTATAGCCAAACGTGAGGTGAGGGTAGATCCGTCTTTTCAGGAAGCCATCCAATGAGAGTCCAAGATCTAGGGGTAAAAGAGGCATTTTGCACTAGATGATTGCTTCATAATGAAGCCAATCATTGGCCTAGAAGCTTCCATGTACGCGTTTAAATAGAGCCAGAGAATAAGTTTAATAGTCTTGCATTCCACTATGAGATGTTCTACACGATGGCCTTTTCAGAGTGATTACAAAAGAACGCTTCCTACTATTTGTATATGAACTACATTCCATTGTTGCAAAAGTTATTCCTCAGGTTTGCGTTGTCATTTGCCTAAGGAAAATAATGGAGGGTCACATGACATGAAAATGAATTAATATAGGGCACAATGATCTTTTTGCAAGTTACATATTATTCACACATTCGTTTCATTTTCTAATTGTTGAGCAAAGGTGATTAGTATAAAAGATATGCTCGTATCGTGTGTTGATAGGCCAATACCGAGATAGTGGGAGGTCAAGTGCCTGCTTTTTAATTAGTGTCGCCTTACGTGTTGGCAATGTTGACACCATTGCTTTTACTTCTTTTAATAGAAGCCTACGTCTTATTTTTCTCCCACCAGATTGAAGGATTTTGGGCTTGTATTCTTGGCCTTCCAAAATTATACATCATAAGGTGGTTAGGTACCAGAGAATTTGTTACTCCTCATCTTGGGGCTCGAGCTTTTAGTGATCCATGCTGGGCCGAAACAATAGGCCCGTTTATTTTTAAAGGGTTGTTAACTCTTGGGATTTTAATAAGTATGGGTTCGGATCCGAACCATTTAAATGGTGTCGGGCCGGTACATTAAGAGGATGAAGGCTACCGTCGGACTCGGATATCCCGTTGCTCTTTCCATTAGCATGCTTGGGGAATTTTCACGACTTCATCTTGATCTTGAATATATGCACACTTTGATCGAAAACGAACCTGTAAATAACAGTTTATGCTTAGTTTTTAATGAGTTTTTTACTTGCAAGACATAAATATAATCCAAACAAAACATATTTGCAAGTTAGTTATCATATTTTTGTATTTTTAGTACGATTATAGTGTTTTTACGGGTAATAAAGATGTGTGTTTAGCATCATCAATCTCCCCTACACTAAGCTTGTTGGGTCCAACAAACAATGTAATTAACAAACCCGGAAATAAAATAAATTTTATCCCCTTTTAATTATGGACCCTATCATAATCAAAAACTAGAACATAATAAGTCCATTAAAAGGTTTCAAAAATCATTTTAGTTCCGCAAGCACCCCCGTTTAAACCTCTTATTCAATAAAAGATTAAATCTAAGATAATTTTTTTATTAAATTCTTTAAAGCATAAAGAACGGGAGTTCTTCATCCTTGATTTTTCACAATCCTCAAACTAAGCTTAAAACGAAATCACAATCATATATAAGATTAGATAGCTATACACTACTCATTTAATGTAATTGTGTAAGTAGAAACTTAACTTTTCGCTCCCATTATCTAAATCCTCTAAGGATTTTATTTATGTCGTGAAACGAGTTTACTTATTAAAAGTAGATTATAGTCCTTTATTATCTAAAGGTTCCCGGTTTAGACCATAATTAGTATGAAATCCTTTCTTAAAAGAGACGATATGGTTGAGAATATGGTTCCACATTAAGGTTATAATTCGCATGATTTAGGGGTTATCCTTTTCATCCGAAAACAACTCAACTACGATCCAGAAAGGGAGGCTTTATTTAGTAACCCGAGTCGAAATTTGGCTTTATTATTATTATTATTGCAACATTATTAAACCTCGGTCTCTTTCATAACTGACACATAAGGGTCCTTAACTGACAAGAGCAGTAGTCTTATTTCGACCTTGGTTAATTTCTGACACCTTTTTTAAGGCTGCAACATCGGGCATCGAACCGATCAGAAGATGCAACAAAACTTATATTAGTCTCGGATTTATTTCTCTTACTATGGGCCTTCTTTTGAAGGCTGTCACATCGGCAACTCAGCGACACCGACCAGAGACAGTAAATTTTATAAGCCCACAGGTTTTTATTATTATTTTTATTACCTCCACCCCTTTTAAACGACTCGTCACATCGGTTATACGAGTCAGACCATGATCCAGAAGTCATATTGCGGCTCTCGGTTTATTTTATTATTATTCTTATTATAAGCCAAGTTTCAAATGATCATGTGGTCTTTTATAAAAACTGTCACATCGGTATGCGAATGAGTCCGACATGTCCAGGAGTTTCTTATTCCACAACATTGACAAAACCTCGATGGTGTACCCTTACTTTCACCAGGAAGGAATCTCTACGAAGGGATATAAAACTAGAGAAATGCAAAAACCAAAGTAACTTTATTTACTTTAAACAATTTTATAATATTTATTAAGCCGGTTGGGAAGCAAAAAAACCACAATTAACCTCTATGAGCTCTAAAGAGATAAACTACTCCACGCTTAGCATTCTTAACTTATATAAAACTCTATCATTTTTTGTCTTGGTAAATTTTGAAGTTAAGCCATCTGCTTTGTCTCAAAAGCTAGGGAAAGCTAGAGTTATTTTAAAACTCGGTCAAGTCAAAAAGCTACATAGTTTCTTCGGGCCTACTTATTTCTTATTTTTATATTTTTTCATTATTTTTTTCATTATATATATATTGAGACTATAATTATATATATATATATATATATATATATATATATATATATATATATATCATAATAAAACAATAAAATTCTAAAATTTTGGTCAAAACGGGGTTGCGTGGGAACACAAATAGGCACAGGTATGATCACATTTTGATAGAAATCCCCCCACACTTAGAATGAAATATTGGCCTCAATGTTCAAAAATGTCGGGTTTTACCCCCACAATTAGGAATGAAAAAGGCAAATGCAAAAAATTCCAAGTGTGAAAGGGTTAACAATAATGATCAGGATCGAAGATTTCAATAAGCAGAAGATCGAAGACCGGATGATTGGAGGATTGAAAACAAGCACGGGTCTTCACGATCTTAAGGAATCCTGCAAAAACGATACCACAAACCATAGAAAGAAGCACGCCTCCACACTTAGGCTATAAAATCACACACTCATTTATTAAGAAAATAGAAAGAAGAAAAGACACGGGTTGCCTCCCGATAAGCGCTTGTTTTTTATGAGTCACTAGCCTGACTCGCCCAAAATTAATTTTCATTAAAGCAAAAAGGGCATGAATATCTTCGGTGGAACTCTTTCAAACTTCTGATTCGACGTAAATAACGATAATTCCAGGATCAAATACTTCATTTTCGTCTCCTAGCAGTAATATATTTAATGATAGAAATTTAAGGTATTCCTTAGAAAAGACGAGGCCAAAATTGTATGATAAAGAAAATAGTAGTCTCGGGCCAAGTATGTCAAAAACACGATGAGAACCAAAAATGCCATAACAAAAATGTGGGAATGTAAGGATTGGTTTAGACATGGTTGAATCAAAATTTAACTTTTCGTACAGAGGTGGGATTTGTGCGGTACTTTGTGGGCTATGATTTTGCACCTCATCCATTATTGTCTCCGTTTTGGACTCATCATTCTCCTCATTGTGAATACCAAAGATTGGATTGTCTGAATTTAAAGTAAATTCAGAATTGAAGTCAAACAAAGTATCAGTAATAGTCATGTCGAAAGTATTGGAAATACAATCAAGAGAATCCAAGGGTTTCTCGGATACCCTTGGGATTGGGACAAGGTCATCAATATCCTCATGAGAATTAAGTTCGATTTCCTCGTCCCCCATTAAAAAGGTATTCGGCGGTTCCCTAATAAGAGGATTGATCTCTGACTTATTTGCCTCTAAAGGTTCATCCTTTAATAAATTTTCAAGAAAAAGGATATCTCCCTCCGGATCATTATTAAGCTCTAAAGGAGGGAGATCGCTCGAGATTTCATCATTTAATAATCCTTCTAGAAAAAGAATATCTCCCTCCGGATCGAATATATCATCATCGACTTCCGGTGAAGTCGAATCATGATGAGGAAGAAGTGTGTCGGTCTCCTCCAAGATAGAATCACTATCCCCGGTGGGAGTGAGAGAAGGAGAGAGAGACGCGACCACAGGGTCAGAAGAAGGAGTGGGACTGCCACTCAAATGGTGAATCGATTTCTGATCTTCAATCATCTCAGAAGGTTCATCATCATCACTTTCATCGGAGTCTGAATAGTAAAAGGTGTTAGGATGACCTAGTCCTGGATTATGTTGAACACTTTGAATTGTGTATCCAGTGTCATTTCCAAGGACCTCAACTTGTTCACTCGATGCGAAAGTAGTCTTAGAATAATGAGCACTCATATCAGTGGTAGTGTCATAATACACTTCGGCGTCCCACTGAAAATGATGATGTGTCATATTCTCGATTAAATCATATGCTTCTTGAGGAGTCTTCCGCATGAAATTACCGCCGGCAGCCACCATAAATCTTTCTTGGTCAATCATCATAATTCCATTGTAAAAAGTAAGGATTTGATCAAGAAGCAAAATTCTATGGTCGGGACATTTCCGCAAACAAGATTTAAATCTTTCCCAAGCTTCAAATACTGATTCGGTAGGCAATTGCCGGAAATTAAGAATTTCTTTCCTAAGCTGCAACGCTCTAGAATATGGGTAGTATTTTGAAAGAAACTTGGAGACCATCTCTTCCCAAGTATGAATAGAATGCGTTTTAAGAGTATAAAACCAAAATTTAACTTTGTGGGTTAAAGAGAATGGAAAAAGATTAAGATTGATGTGTCTTGAGAAACTGAAGAATACTAGTAATCTTAAGATCAACCAAGAACAATAAGTGAGATGTGGGTTGGATTGTTAGAGAAACTTGGATGGAATAGGGATGATGATATTAATGAAATGAAATGAAAACAATTGGAACAACAAACCCTCTCCAAGAACTATGAGAAGGTGAATTATACTAACATTTGGCCGTCACAGGGTCTGATGTGATTTGCGCAGACCCAAAGGGCCTCGGCCGGACTAGATTACTAATCTAATCCTTATACTAACTATGAGCTAAGACTTGTTATAACTTTGGAAGTGACCGACACTTTTCGTGTTTCCAACAATCTCCCCCTAAGGGAGGTCACTCTAATTTTACAAACTTTAAACCTAGCATACTATGCTTTATCCTTAGTCTTTAGCTCGTACTCTTGACTTTCTCTTGTGAATATGTTGTAGTGATCATTGACTTCTTGGATTGAGCTTGTTCCTTGAACTTGTATTTGACATAGTGATCTTGAGCATCTTGAGATCATCAACCAAGCACAATCTCTACGCCATCTTGTAACTTTGCCACCTTGTGGACTTGCGACTTCTGGACCGACATGCTCATACCATTCTTGAAAAGCTTTAATGTTGCATCTTTCTTGAAATTTCTTTAACTTTAACACTTCGACACTTCTAGAAAGATGTGTGGTATCAGAGTAGCGGAAGTCTTGAAACATGTACTTGAGCTTTCATGATGACTTTATGTTTGTCGGTCGGGTATGAGCATGTGGTTATGGATCTTGTGAGCCAGCTGGAATCAGGAACCTCCACCACCATTTTACATAGCCTGCATAAAACAGTTAGCAATAAAGCAGGGGGACGAATATGGCTTTGTCATTCGCCCAGGTTTGGTTGGAGAAACCTTCGAATCCGTGAGGATCGACCTGTGATCAGATAGATTCAATTTAAGAAGAATCTTCTTGACAGGATTTCCAGCTGAAGTATTGAATCTTTCTAACACATAAGTATTAGATTCATCGTACTCAGCATGTTCTCATTATCGGAACGTCTCAAAGCAGACAGCACGATAAGAGTGAACCAGTGAGTTACTATCTCACCGATTGATATAGAAAATTGATTTGAAAATCAATCGGTGTATCACTTACAAAATTGTTTTTGTGACACACCGAGAGTGTTTATCATTTCAAAAATTCACTAACAACCGTTGATCCATTTCCTGGAACAAGTTTGATTCTTATAGAATCGCACCATCGTTTCTTTCCAGTTGTCACAAGTTTGATTCATAAAGAATCGCACAAGTTACCTACCATGAGCTTGTTTGATGTTGGACAAACAAAACAATAAAAAAAAATTAAAAACAAAAAAAAAAAAAAATAAAATAAAAAAAAACACAAAAAAAAAAAAAAAAAAAAAAAAAAAAAAAAAACGATAACAATGAAAAAAAAAAAAAAGCAAAAAAAAAATAAACAAAAAAACAACAACACGTAAACAAAAAATCACACACTACCACCCAACGCCCCCCACACACCCCCCAGACCTCAACCCTCCACCCCGCCCCCCACCCCCTCAACCCCTCCACCACCACCGACCTCTCATACCAACAAACACCACACCACCCTAATCCTAACAACGCCAACACCACCCTACTCGCAAATAAGGGTCACCTTAAACACCCTCTATCCTTCCCTACACAATCATAAAGATCACAACTATTATCTACAAATATCTCTACAATAAGACCTATAAGCTCCGGCCTTAGAGATGACGAATGAACATCAAAATACGCCCCAGAAACGAAGATAATAGGATTAATAAGCATAAGCAAAACGCTAAATACCAAAATAATATAAGTATTTGAAAAGAAAACTAAAAGCTAGAAAACTAAATGATTAAGCTATTTTAATAAGTGTAAAAAAACTAAATCAAAAGGTTTTTGAAAAATAAATAAATACATAAACCCTAGAAAAATGAGCAGACCAAAATAATCTAAATAAGCTAAGGCCCACCTCGAAAAGCTTTAACTCAAATAACACTGTAAAATAAGCTAGACTTACATAAGCATACAGTAGCTTATTAGAATATAAGCTGAAGAGATCAGATCCAAAAATAAGCTATAAGCATACTTATTTGAATATAACAAAAGAAAGATAAAGTAGAAAATAAAACATAAGCATTTTAAAATAAAAAACCAACCTTAATAAAAAGCATCTTCATAAAAATAAGCCAATACAATAAGTTGAGAATAAGCTAAAAAGCTTTACAATAATAAGCTACCACTATTCTACTCCTACTCCTAAAACTATACTACTCTAATAAGCTAAAAATCTAACACATTTGCCTGCTGTGTGCATTCCATTTTATAGCCAAAAGTGAGGTGAGGGTAGATCCGTCTTTTCAGGAAGCCATCCAATGAGAGTCCAAGATCTAGGGGTAAAAGAGACATTTTGCACTGGATGATTGCTTCATAATGAAGCCAATCATTGGCCTAGAAGCTTCCATGTACGCGTTTAAATAGAGCCAGAGAATAATAGTCTTGATCCACTAATGAGATGTCTACACGTGGCCTTTTCAGTTGCTTCAAAATAACGCATCCACTATTTGTATCTGAATACATTCATTGTTGAAAAGTTATGCCACGTGTTGCGTTGTCATTTGCCAAAGGAAAAATAGTGGAGGGTCACATGACATGAAAATGAATTAATATAGGGCACATGATCTTTCTTGCAAGTTAAATTCTTCACACATTCGTTTCATTCTCTAAATTGTATGAGCAAGTTGATAGTATAAAAAAGAAATGCCACGTATCGGATGTTGATAGGCCAAACGAAGATAGTGGGAGGTCACGTGCCTTCTTTTTAATTAGTTTCGCCTTACGTGAGGCAATGTTGCACCATTTCTTCTTACTTCTTTTAATAGAACCTGCGTCTTTATTTTTCTCCCACCAATAAGAATGGATTTTGGGCTTGTATTCATGGGCCTTCCAAAATTATACATCAAAAGGTTGGGCCGAATTGTTACTCCTCATCTTGGGCCGAGCTTTTAGTGATCCATTGCTGGGCCGAAACAATAGGCCCGTTTATTTTATAAAGGGTTGTTAACTCTTGGGCTTTTAATAAGTATGGGTCGGTCCGACCCATTTAAATGGTGTCGGGCCGGTCCATTAAGAGGTGAAGGCACCGTCGGACTCGGAATCCCGTGCTCTTTCCATTGGCATGCTTGGGGAATTTTCACGACTTCATCTTGATCTTGAATATTAAGCACACTTGATCGAAACGAACCCGTAAATACCCGTTTTTGCTTAGTTTTTAATCCGTTTTACCTGCAAGACATAAAAATACCAAACAAACATATTTGCAAGATAATTATCCATATTTTAGTATTTTTAGTCCGATTAATAGTGTTTTACGGGGTAATAAAGATGTGTGTTTTAGCACACATCACTGCTGCTCGTGGAGGTTCATCTAGAGGAACTCATGCAGACCCAAAGGGAAGCTCAGCAAGCAAATGAACTTTCTAACTTAACGAGGCAGAGGTGGTTGCTTGCAAGTGTAAATTATAGGCATGCGATAATACAAGAGCTTGAACGTTTGCCGAGAAATTTGGTGGCCTGTAAGACGGGGGAGCACCTCAAGTGTATTCAGAAGGCTGTTTTCATTGAGGTGATTGAGCTGAAGAAGGAATTGCGCCTTCAGGTCCCTCCATAAGGAGGTTCATTTTTGAAGAACTCTATAAACGGGAGATGGTCGGCTTGTGGGGTTGTTCCTTTTGGCTTTTGGTTTATATATAATTAAATGTTTGTTTCTTTAAGTTTTTTCATGAATGTGTGATTGCAACTTTTATTTGTTAATCATTTAATCATTTCACTATAATGTGTTGTTGGTATTGTAGTTGTTTTGTGGGTACGTGATACTGTTCATCCCTGAAGTGACACACGTTCACCCGTTTTGTCTAAACAAAAGACACTGTAATTCTTCAATAAGCTGTTTGACCAATAAACTCTTTGACCAATACGGTGTTTGACCACTACTCTCTTTGACCAACGTTCTTACCGTTTGACACCAAGAAAAACAACTGATCATGGATAATTCATACAATTGATTAGACAAAATAAAACCAAACTAATTAATTCATAACAAACATAAACGAAGCCACAACCCCAAACACTATCGCAGTTGACTTCCAAAAGAAAGCATTTTTTGACTTTTCTTAAATTCTTCCATGAGTTGCTGCATTTGACCTTCCATATTAGCTAACTCAACTTGAAGGACTGCAAGTTCTTCTCGGCTTGTTAATTCATTTTCTAGTTCTTCTCTTTGCAAGGGATTAAGAAGCAGATACATCTCATATAATTGAGTTCTGTACCATTTATTCTCTAACTCTGGATCATTCTAATACCATCTTTTACAGTGCTTGATTCCTTTTTTCTGAAAATAAGAGAATTTATGATTAGCTAACAAAATAAAATCTGGAAAATGCAACGGCTTACATATTTGTTAGGGCAAACACCAAATCGTCTAGTAGGGTTGTCATGTGTCCAAGAGGTGAGTGTCATCAACGGAAGCCCACATTTACACTCTGTAGGACCGAATGCAGAAGATGAAGAAGACATTCTTGAAACGATTTTCTAATTTTGCCTTTGTTTGTCTTTTTGTCTAGTAAAAAACGTGGAGACTTTATAGCCGTTGTGTTACCCAGTTGTTTTTATTTATTGTAACTTGCACCGTTGGTCCCTCAATGCTCTATTGGTTTTCCATTTCCCGACAAAATACACAATAAATGTTCCACACGTTTCGTGCACGCTTGGTCCTTGAAAAACATTTTAGCCAACTTGTACATATACCTTCCCAGTGTAATAACTGCGTTCTCGACTCTTCGTTTGTGTAGTCTATTAATCACCATGTACCTTCACTTGTATTTAAATACACCTCGCATTTGGTCCTTCATATCTAAAATACACACATACATTCCTTAACTTACTAAACACCTTTCACTAACCTAAAACTTAACTTTTTCAATGGCCGCTGACAATGGGTTCGTGAATTTGGAACAACTCATGCTCTTAGCAAATTCAGACCTGCTTAAAGATCAACTGCTTGTCTATTTTGACTTGAAGACGCAGAGGGAGGTTCAGATCGCAACTAAAATCAACAATTTAACGAGACAGTTGCTTGACATTATAGATGAAAGATGCTCATTTATAGGAGAGCTTGAACAACATTTGCCGACAAATGTTATGGCGTATAAGACAAGGCAGGAACTCAAGGGCCTGCAGAAGGATGATATGATAAGGGCGATGGAGATGAGGTCAACAGCTTTACAGTTGCACCATCAGGCCATGAAGGGGTTTCACTTTTATAAGTCTCTGTAATCAAGGTCGGCTTGGGGGGTTATCTTTTTTGGTTATGCATTTCGGCTGGGGTTTTATCTTTTATTGGTTATGGGTTAATGTTCTATTAAAATATGTTTTTTGATGAATGTATGATTTAAAGTTTTGGTTATTAATGAATGAATCATTTCACTATAATGTGTTGTTGGTGTTGTAGATGTTTTGTGTATAAATTACACTGTTTTACCACTACTTTGTTTGACCAAGGTTGTTACACGGAAACACGTTGCATAACTTGATGATCCAAAACATAACAAATACATAGAACAAAAACTACAAGAAATACATACAAGGGTAATTTAAGATGCAAAACATTAGTAATAGAAGAAGATAGCCCATAAACGACCCATTATTTGCATTGACCTTCGTCTTCAGTAAATGCATCACCCATCTATTCAGCATACACCCTTTTCCTCTTTAGTGGTCTTCCTTTGTCCACTAGTTCATTAACACGAGGGTTTGCAACCTCTTTACAAACCAGAAATTCAAGGTTACCTTTGTTAACAACATGGTTTGGAACCTGTTCACCCTTAGCACCATCAATCTCATCAGGCACAGTAGCATCCATCCCTTGTTCCACTGCTTCACTAGGCATGTCTACAAAATCACCAATTTGTTTTCCTATGTTGTTGTTCAAAGGCACCTCTTCTTCACACACGTTTTTCTGGCTAACCTTGTCTTTCATTGCGTCAGTCCCTTTGTCTAAATCAAAGGCATTAATACCGAACGTAAGGTCAATCTCAAACAAGGATCTTTTCCATTCGAATTCTTCTCTCCACCTTTTTGCCCTTTTTTCATTCTTGGACTCATCAGATCATGGAGTTGGTATTAGCAAGTCACTGTCAGACTCTGATAAACATACTTTACTTGGTGAACAAGTGTAAGTTTCATTGTTAGCCATGTAAAGATGTTATGCTATTGTTATTTTTTTACAATTATCTGGAAACCAAGTGAAAGTGTAAATATTTAGATGAAAATGGCATGTGATTTAGTTTTGGATTTTTGTCTATTTATGTGAACGGCGGTAGAAAAGGTGGGTAAACGGGAAATGGCTAAATATAGAAGGTGTACTATTGCAGTTGAAAACCTTAAACGTCAAGGATCAAATTCATAGATAAAAGTAGTATACCTTGTAGTGCAGTTGAAAACCATAAATGTCAGGGACCAATTTCATAGATAAACCTAAAACCTATTCAGTTTATTGAACATTACAAGTGAATATGTGTGCAAAAAAGTCAAACATAGTTTACATTACACCCTATTTAAGACTAGTGTAATTTGACAAAGTAAAGCCGTATAGCAGCCATCCACTAAAACATGAATTCACCACCAAATCATGAATGGGAATAAGGCCTTGATATAGATGATTCTGATCTTCTACTAACCCCCGTCGTCCGTCCCACCAACAACCCTCACATAGTCCCCGAGATAACCACCACCACCCAAACCCTGATTTCAGCTCAAAACCATCAAGTTGATACTTATGCTGAATGTGAAGAAGGCCTTGATTTAGATGATTCCGATCTTTGACTTACCCCCGTCGTCCATCCCAGCAACAATCCTCACATAGTCCCTGAGATAACCACCACCACCCAAACCATGTTTTCATCTCAAAACAATCAAGTTGATATTTGTGTTGTGAAGCCCATTAGGATAATACCAGGTCCTGCTGGTATTGTTCCAATGGCCAAGCTCCGTAAATTAGTTGATACACGGGAAGGTGGGGAGGAATCTGTATTAGAAAAGTTATTGAGGATGTGGGTGAGGATGACGATTTTACGCGTGCTCTATGGCTTAGCGCGATTGACTATGTTAATGTTGATGGAGGGATCGTCACAGGTTGTTTTGGAGATGTTAAGAAATGTCTCAAGAATGGGAAACTTGAGAAAGTTGTTGCAGTTATCAAGTCTTGTACTCTGAATGCGCTGGGCGCGATCTCACAGTAACACTCAAAGATCTTTTTGGTACAATATTCGGTACTATTCATTACAAAGTGCTTACAGAGGAGAGGTTTACAAAGGCGATTACCATAGGAGCGGCTTTGATACTTCATAATGTTTCCGTCTTTTCTCCTAAGCAATCAACTCATCATTATCTTAACATTACAAAGAAAAATATGGTCAAAGTATTCTATAAGGATGGTAGGTCTGCATAGTTTCTATGCTCTGTTCTGAATATTGCAAGAGTATTTCTTGATTTTGGCATGTCTTAATAACTCAAATATCTTTCTTCGAATTGTTGTATAAGAAAACAAACACCAACATAAAAAACAAACAAAACTTACTGAACAAAAAACAACTCAGAAAACAAACACCAACTAGCCCGCCAATACGGTGTTTAACCACTACTCTGTTTGACTAATCGTGTAAGGAAAACCACAAATTTTCATTTTCCCGCCAAGAGATTAGCCCTCCAAGATACTAGCCCTTTTGTCCAATAATGGAAATACAAAACGTAGTTACACGTCTAGCAAACAACAATTACTGTTTAATACGGATCAAACGGGTAAACCCGGTTATAACATCAAGGACCAAGTGTGTATAAACTCTTGTCATAGTGATATCTTTTTGCCACTAAATTATGACTTTGACTTATCTGGCAATTCAATAGACTATGGAACGTAGTAACACATGTAACAAACAACATTCACTGTTATATAGGGACCAAATGGGCAAACCTAGTTTCCACATCAAGCTGTGTATAACCTCTCATGCTACTTATATGGTTTTGCAAACGAGCAAAACTGGTTTTCAGATCATGGACCAACTGTGTATAACCTGTCATGATACTGAGTACATAGTAGTTTTTTCAGAAACAAGTTAAATAGGTCACAAACAGCTTAAATTAGTCATAAACAAGTGTAATTATCCATTTGCCACCTAAGTGGACTTTTATGTTTGCCTCTAAAAGGACTTAGACAGTTGCCACAGATGTGGACTTTGATGTTTACCACTTACGTGGACTTGAATTAAAGACATACACTCTCCTAAAACAGATTAGTTTTTAGAATTACAAAAAAGACCATTCACTTACACCACCTGCTGCACTTGACTGTGTTGGTACACCATTACCTATTTCTCTTCCATCTGCATTCCTTGTTTGACTCACTAGCACTTGAGAACTGGTAAAAGGTTGACTTGCAGGTTGAGTGGGAGTTGTTTTTTGTGGACTAATTCTTTGTGTTTGTACTCTTCTCACCAGCACCTGATCCACCTAAACCATCTTGACCAACTGCAAGTTCTGTTTGTTGTGCTTGCCTAGATGCACTACCATCGGCTTCTGCATTGTTGCCGCCTACATCAAAAAAAAAAGAAAAAAACAAAAATCCTCGTAACCTATTAGATCATGTTTAGATCAAAGACACACTTACAATTTAAAGCTGAAATAACTACCTGTTGTTGCCTTTCGACCTTGTCCTTTACATGTTGCCTTATTGTGTCCCGTGTTTTCGCATGATTGACATGTAATGGTTCTTCCTTTCCTGCATAGTTTACCATCTTTCACAAATGGTTCATCCTTATATTTGGACCTCTTTCTTTTCTTCTTTGGTAGGCCTACCTGGACATGATGCTTGGGTGGAAAAAGTGTTGTTGGACATGTGGACTTCTCCTAGTAGTTGGTCCCACAAATTAGTTGTATCTTGTGAGAGTATGTTTCCTTCCATGTACTCAACCAATAACAAGGATTTACCCAAGTTTCTAGGGGTGGTGCCGCCTAGTATTTTAGAGCTATATTCCAATAAGCTGCAACAACATGCTTACAAGGAATCCCTGTCAATTCCCATTTCTTACATGAACATGTCATACTCACTACATCCACAACACACTGGTCACTAAGTGAACCTGAAACTTGATACTTATTTGCTCCATTCCATTGCACCTTCATCAAATGAGCTTCTTTCTTAATGGATTCCATGATCCTGGTTGCAGTAGGGGTCAAAGGACTAGTACATTTATCAATGACACCTTGTACATTCATAATTCTCTTCATGCAATACTCTTTGATATACTCTAAAAGTGTGATCACTGGCTTGTCCCTACCTCCAACTATTTTACCATTAAAGACCTCAGAGATGTTGTTGAGCAATAAATCAGATTTGGCTCTACCTACAAATCAAAAAATACAATATCATTTAATGCTATACAACTATACCTAATACTCATAAATATGAAAGCAGTAAAAAGTGTGATGGCATTAAAAAAATTACACGGTTAGTCCCAGCATTTATGTGTAACCTGAAAAATGAGATCTAGCCCAATGTTCTGCTGGTATCTTGTTCAACCTTTCATGTGCCTTAGGATTCATCGTCTTAAGTTCCAACATACACTTTTCAAAATCCCTAACATTTGTAGCAGATGCAACTCTTCACAACAAATCCTTGTATGCTTGTCCACACCATCCATGCTTCATGTTTTCATGTATGTGTCGCAAGCAATATCTATGTTCTGGGTAAACAGTTTTAATGGCCGGAATGATACCCTGCATGAACCAATTCATTAATCAGTTACAAATTCATATAATTCAGTAATTAAAAATTCAACTAGTCAAAGCATAATACTAACCTTTTTTCTATCACTGATGAATGTGAAATTAGAATTGGGATGCAGATCTATGTCATCACCTAAACACTGCAAGAACCAGTACCATGAACTCTTACGTTCAGCTTCAACTAACGCATAGGCCAATGGGTAAATTTCATTGTTTAAATCCAGTCCATCCGCTACCAATACTTGGCCTGGAAATGGCCCGTTCATGAAAGCACCATCTAAGCCTAACATATCTCTTCTGCAGGCTCTAAAACCTAATTTTAATGCTCCCAAACAAAAGTATATTCTCTGAAACACCCTAGTAGGCAAAGAAGGATCAATATTCTTTTTAACTGCAATCCGGATAGTGGTATTAGGGTTTGTAGATTGTAACTCAACAACATAGTCTCTAAATATAGAATACTGCAAAACGTGATCTCCTCTAATCTCTCTTTCAGCTTTAGCTTTAGCTCTGAAAGCTTTGCTCATAGATATCTGAACCTCTAGCTCACGTTGGAGCTGGTCTTGAACTGCCTTAATTGGGATATCCAGATTAACCCTGACTTATTCAAATATATTTTCAGACAAGAATTTGTAAGTGCATTATTTGATTTCCCTGGATTGAAGGCATGTATGTGTATCCTTGTGTGTCTTCACCACCCAATTTTATTTGAATTTTTCTTTTCCTACATATAAGACCCAAGGGCAGAGATCCCATTTATCATGTGCATCTAAAAAAGAAAGAGATGCTTGACTGTCATCATTGGTACCTATATTCTTTTTTTAATCCTAGTAGTTGGGCCACTTGATCCACTAGGCCCAGCTTCCATTCCATAATTTGGGCTAGTTGGTCTAATACCTTGTGACATTGTAAATACAGGCACTTTTCCTTCACATCTTGCTCTTATCCTGACACTATCATTCTTATACAACTTCAAATTCCTTCTGCTTTCAATGGAATGTAGGTAGACTCTGTCCTTAGCCTCTTTTGGTGTATTAAATTTCTGGCTAGTGTAAAATAAGTACTTCCACTGACCACTAGCATTTATAACACCTTCCATTTTCGTCCTCAATTCGGCTAACCTTCTCTTCCTGTAATTTCTTTCTTCATCATTACTAAGGTTACTGTCAAAACCATCCGCATTGATGACATCCACGTCCTCTCCTTTTAAAACATCATCTGGTACTAGATTAGTGATACCAATGTTATCAAAAGGAAGATCTATGGTAATACCAAACAAATGGACATCAACATCAGGCTTTACAATCTCATTCTCTTCATCTACCAAAAAATCTTCATCTACATCATCATCATCATCTATACTTGTACCTGTACCTGCATCTTCACTAGACTGAACATCATATTCAGTTTCATGTAAAGTATCTATTCCTTCATCATCATAGAAGAACTCTCTATCAGTACGAGCTGATTCATCTTCCTGGACCATTAACCTGGTTCAGCATCTTACCATTTTTTCCCCAGAACTGACATAATCTTCACACTGAATTCCTGAGTTCCAACCTCTTCCACAATGGGTGCCTCAGTGCTAACCTCTGCTACAATTGGTTCTTGAGTGCTAACCTCTGCCATAATGGGTTCTTGAGTGCTAACCTCTGCTAAAATGAGTTCCTGAGTAGGACCAACATCTGGTTCCTCAGACACAGGGAGCTCAGATTGTGTTTCAACTTGGGAAATATTTAGGTTTACACGTTCATTATAAAGTTCAGTCCGCGTCATCCGACTCCATATGACTCATCATGACTTAACCTTAGAACTGTCACAAAACCACTCCCCGCAACATCAGCAAAGCCTGCCTCTCCATCCATTATGTTTCATCAAATGATAATTGCCTCATCACATCATCTATAACCTGACTAGCAGTTGCTTGTTGTGAGACAAAAACTCAGGTTTATGTCACTAAACTGCGATTGTATTGTCAGGAGAACATGGCTTTGTGTGTCAACTCTATGTACACCACTCAACTATGTATATGTGATGACAAACTCATTAGTGAGAGGGGTTAAAATACAATCAGACATACACCTAGGTGTAATGGACTCACAAACAGAATCCTTACAAGGGGTACTGGAATCATGTTTTGGCAAAGAGCTAGGTGTGACAGAGTAACAAACAGGTTCCTTAGTGGTTTCACTAGACTCATGCCAGGTCAACAACAACATTTTTTAGTTCTGTTTGTTGCAATGCTACCTGCAGGCTCATCAGTAATATCTTCTAATGTTTCCCTAAATCGTGGTGCCCTAAGGTAAGAGTCTAAAACGGTAACACCATGTTCTATATAGACCCTAATCAACTTAAAGCTCCTAACAAGGGTAGCCAGGCAACAAACATCCTCCTCGCAAGACAAAGCATACAACCCTTCATTTAGACTGGTGAGTGGTCTAAGATAATTATAAAACATGGGCTCAGATTCACCTGTGTAACCTAATTTAAGAACCATCATATTCAGTGCAACGGCAGTAAACAAATTGATATCGACCATATCAAATATATTGACACGACCACTGACATACATTCGGCCTGGATACCTTTGAAATTTTACACCATGATGTATTTGAACCAAAAACATATTGGGTGCATTATTTAAAAATCAAAATCAAACCCTAACTTCATAAATCGACAATAAAACAAGTAAAGAACACTACATTTGTAAAAAAATTAACTTTGCGCAAAAGCGCTTTAAATCATTACCATAAGTCAATTCGAGTTGTTCGATGAGTTGCTCGGTGGTGCTCGTCCACTGCCGATGGCGGAGCTTCCATCCCGTGTGGTCCACTAACTCCATTGCATGTGAGGTTTGATCGAAGAAATATACTATAAGTATGGTTATGTGAGTGATTTGTGAGAGAGTAGGAATATGATTCGGGCGGGAATAATCTTGTGAAATGATAGGGATGAGAGGTGTAAGTTTAACACCCCGATATTTCAACATAGCAGCGGAAGCTAAATTGAGGTATTACTTCATGAATCAACAGTCATAATCATAGAAAACAACTCATAAAGAGACGTTTTAGAAAATTTAGTTATCATTCAATAATATTTCATAGTTTTACAAAAGGAGGTCCCAAAATAGATATAAAACATAGTGCTTGAATGATAACATGTTTGGACGTCTTCAAGTCCATGCCACTCCGTGCCTTAAACTGCTAATTACCTAAGATAAACATGATAAAAGGGTCAACACAAAGGTTGAGTAAAATTCACAAGTTTATAATATAATGGTTGAATACAAGTTAACATAAATGGTAATAATTGCATAATTACAATTATCATGGAAAACAGTATTATTGCACTAAGCTCATGACACTCAAACGTTAACATGGAAATCATATCAATGATATTTAAGGAACAAATGTCCTTTTGGAAAGGTAATTTGCCAATTACCTATTATTTCTCAAATATAGTGCGCTTGGTTACCTTACTGGTAAACACAAACGAGATTCGTCAATCCCGATAGATCTATCCACATATATTCGCGTTCATGTTACGGTGATTAATGGTTCATGATATAAGGGACATTGGCAATGGAGGTAACTTAGGCAATAATATATCAGGATAGCATACAGTTGGAAAATACTTGTATTCATGGTTTATAGCATGTATCTCCCTACGGGATTTGGAAAACATATAAAAGTAGGACTATGAACTCACCTTTAATAGAAAAATCTGATTGATGGGAAAAGTGATTCAAATGGAAGTAAACGGCTTCGTCACGCAACCTGGGTTAATATGTCAAGTCTTAGTTCGATTGTTTATATTTCAAAACTTTATTTCATAAAGTTTAACGTGAATAGTTTTGGTTTATTAGTTTGTGAAAAATATCGCATCACTGTTCGGGCTATCATAATCCAGAGGTCATGTAGTAAACGTTTGAGGAGCTAGGACACTTTAAATCGTAAATCCAGCAACTCGTCAAAACGTCTACCCAAATGAAACCCCTCACATGAAATTCCCTATTAACGTGCTACGTTTATAGTTTAAGTGGGAGAATATAAATGATAGGATTTTATCTTTTTAGGTTTCTCCAAAAGTTAGTGGATGATAAATTATGTTAAATATATAACATAACTTGTTTATAAGTGTTTCGATCGATAAATGAAACGCTAGGTGTGTCGGGTTTTAATAAAATCGAGTTTTATAACGTTTAAATACATTTTCGTTTATTAATATGAAAATGTTATGCTTTATATCCTTATAATTTCAAAAATGGCAATATATACCCCTTGGTATAAATAGTTTTACAAAACTAATCCTTTTCATTTTATAATTAAATGAATTTATTAATTTAACCCCAAAATTAGAGTTTTGGCAAAACAGGTCCTTGTAGTTTAAGTTTAGGATATTTACAGTTTTGGCCCAAAAAGTATACAAGTTTCAAAGCTTATAGAAATGATAGTATAGCTTATTTAAATAGCTTTTGAGATCAGCTTATAGCTTATAGCTTATAGGAATGCAAAAATGATTTTTAAAGCTTTAAAGGGCACGTTTGATTTAGGAAAATCAAACGAATGAGTTTATGGTTCAAGGGCTTATACAAGTGATTATAAAAGATGTATTTAGAGCTTATTGGTTCAAATAAGCTTTAGCTAGCTTATTGATGAAGTTTGAATGGGTTTAGGGTCCAAAAAGGGTTGATTAGGGCATGGTTTGGTTTAGAAGTCTCAAAAGAGTTTTAGCTTATACAAGTGGCTTAATCAAAGCTTATAAATGATCTATAACACATCAAGAGCTTATTGAACGAGTTATATGACTTACTAGTACTTATAATGGTTCGAATGGCTTGGTATGGATCGAGTAGTCCTTGGAGATGAATCAAGAACCCTTCTATCTTACACCTTGGTTCCTTCCTTGGCTTATACTCCTTCCTTTCTCTTCTTTGGCTCAAAATAGGTCAAGAACAAGTGAAAGTGTTTGATAAAATTTGTGTTGTGAGAATGTGTATGTGGTTCGAGTATTTATAGGGCAAGGAAGTCAAGATTGCTAAGTCTTGCATCCTTATCAAGGTTTAATGACTAATAGAAGTAGGTTTCTTGCTTAGAAAAAGGTGTATGGTGATGTAGTGACTAATGGAAGCTAGTGTTCTAGCTTAAAGACGTGTAAGGTGGTAGGAGGGGTTCGAATAACCAAGGAGGTGACAAGGTGGTGACAAGGTAGTAGTGAGGTGTCGACTTGGTGGTGAAAGGGCGATGACAAGGTGGTGACAAAGAGGTAATGAGGTGTCAACTTGGTGGTGAAAGGAGGATGACAAGGTGGTGAGTCATGGTGGAGAAAATCAATCTTGATCTTAGCTTGTTTAATAGCTAGTTTAAACTACGGTTAGGGCTTCGGTTAGGGTTTTTGTTTAGTTTGTACAAGTCTGAGGTTGGAAGTGGGGGAGAAATAATTCAAATGTGGTGCTTGGAAGAGTTGTAACTTATGCTTAAAGGATGGTACACATGGCTTATAAGAATTTGGAGGGAAATGGTTTAAATTCTTGTGCATGGGTTAACTTGTTGTTACACTTATTAGTTAGTACATTTGATGCTTTGTAAAATAATGTGGTTAGGGGTTTTAGGTATAAACTTTAAGTCTAAAATCCTTTTTTATGTTAACGTTTTGGTTGGACTATGTTAATAAATACGTATCATGGTAAAAATGGATATCGTAGAACGTATTACTTGACGTATTTACATGTTTTACTTAACATTATACTTTTGGAGTTGGTGTGAGTAGGTGTTGTGAGCTCGTATTATTTGTGGGAAATGTAAAGTTACGTTACATAATAGAATGGAATATCAAATACATTGATATATAAAAAAAATATATCCGTGAAAATGGTTGTATTAAATACAATAAGTGGAATATTACCTTAAAATAATTATATTGTGGAAAATTATTGGTTGTTATAGTCTCCCATACTAGGAATCTCGTCCCGAGATTTAGTTGGAAGTTAGAGTGTGCTTTTGGTATAGATGTGGATATCTTGGCACGAATTTGATCTTCGCATTCCCACGTAAATTCTGGTCCTCTGTTAGAGTTCCATCTTACTTTGACTATAGGGATACGACTTCATTTCAATTGTTTGACTTCTCGGTCCATGATCTCTACTGGTTCTTCCTCAAAGTTGAGTTTGTCATCAAGCCGAAGCTCTTCCATTAGAATGACGAGGGATTCGTCAGATAGGCATTTCTTTAAATTAGAAACATGGAAGGTATGTGGACATTTACTGAGTTCTTCAGGAAGCTCAAGTTTATATGCCACTAGGCCAACCATATCAAGGATCTTTTTTTCCCCATTTTTTCAAATGGTCTAATGTACCGGGGGTTAAGCTTTCCGTCCCTGACTCTCAGTTGGTGATAGCCTGATCTCAAGTCAATTTTTGAGTAAACACTCGAACCTTGAAGCTGGTCGAATAAATCATCGATCCTAGGTAATGGGTAACGATTCTTTACGGTGAGTTTATTCAGCTCCCGGTAATCGATACACATTCTGAAAGATCTGTCTTTCTTTTTAACAAATAAGACAGGAGCTCCCCAAGGCGAAGTACTTAGTCGAATAAAACCTCTGTCTGCTAACTCTTGTAGTTGGTCAGATAGTTCCTGTATTTTTTAAGGAGCTAAACTGTAGGGTGCTCGGGCCACTGGTGCCGCTCTTGGAATCAAATCAATTTGGAATTCTACTTGGCGAACCGGAGGAAGGCCGGGTAGGTCTTTAGGAAAAACTTCCAGGAATTCTCTGACTACTGGTATATCTTCCGGTCGTCTTTCGTCTGACTTCTTCTCCATTACTTGGGCTACGAAAACTTGACATCCCCTGGATATATATCTTTCGGTTTTAATACAGGATATGAGGCTTAGTCAGGTTTTACTTCGATCACCTTGGATGATCAAAGTTTCACCGTCGATTGGGATGTGGACGACTTTCTCGTCACAGATAATTTTGGTATGATATTTAGACAACCAATCCATACCAATGACGACGTCGAAACTACCAAGTTTAATTGGCATAAGATCAATTTCGAAGGGTTAGTTTAACAAAATCAGGGTGCAACCCTGGATAACGGTATTAGTGCCTACTAGATTTCCATCGGCCATTTCAATGTTATAGGTGGTATCTAATGTAATTGGTGGGATATTACGCTCGTTTGATCTGCATATACGGATCATCAGGAAAAGGTGTGATGGCTAGTGGGACTGAACGATCCTCAGATAGATCCTCTGAAGGGTCAGACTTAGTTTTGGAGTCAGAAGAGGTGTTTCTCGGTGAGGCTAGGGAATAGTCCGGTGAAGCCGGGGTGTAGTCTGTAGAGGAAAAAGCATCCTCAACATCAGAATTGGATAGGATGATAATAGGATGGGTGGATGTAGACATAACTCTGTAACAACCTAGTGGAAATAAACATAAATCATTTAAATTTAACTAACAATTATGTATCATCTGCTAAGCAAAACTCTTACACACAGTGTTCAGGAAAATGTAGTGGCACTGAGGACTTTCTTGGATGGAAAAAAGTAGTTATAGTTTAGGTTTTAACCTTGTTCTCTATAACTCATGAGCTCTAATACCAATCTGTAACACCCTGATATTTCAACATAGCAGCGGAAGCTAAATTGGGGTATTACTTTATGAAACAATAGTCATAATCATAGAAAACGACTCATAAAGAGACGTTTTGGAAAATTTAGTTATCATTCAATAATATTTCAGAGTTTTACAAAAGGAGGTCCCAAAATGAATATAAAACATAGTGTTTGAATGATAACAGGTTTGGACGTCTTCAAGTCCAAGCCACTCCGTGCCTTAAACTGCTAATTACCTGAGATAAACATGCTAAAATGGTCAACACAAAGGTTGAGTGAAATTCACAGATTTATAATATAATGGTTGAATACAAGTTAACATAAATGGTAATAATTGCATAATTACAATTATTATGGAAAACAGTATTATTGCACTAAGCTCATGACACTCAAACATTAACATGGAAATCATATCAATGATATTTAAGGAACAAATGTCCTTTTCGAAAGGAAATATAATGCGCTTGGTTACCTTACTGGTAAACACAAACGGGATTCGTCAATCCCGATAGATCTATCCACATATATTCGCGTTCACGTTACGGTGATTAATGGTTCATGATATAAGGGACATTGGCAATGGAGGTAACTTAGGAAATAATATATCAAGATAACATACAGTTGGAAAATACTTGTATTCATGGTTTATAGCATGTATCTCCCTACGGGATTTGGAAAACATATAAAAGTGGGACTATGAACTCACATTTAATAGGAAAATCTGATTGATGGGAAAAGTGATTCAAATGGAAGTAAACAGCTTCGTCACGCAACCTAGGTTAATATGTCAAGTCTTAGTTCAATTCTTTATATTTCAAAACTTTATTTCATAAAGTTTAACGTGAATAGTTTTGGTTTATTAGTTTGTGAAAATATCGCATCATTGTTCGGGCTATCATAATCCAGAGGTCATGTAGTAAACGTTTGAGGAGCTAAGACACTTTAAATTGTAAATCCAGCAACTCGTCAGTACGTCTACCCAAATGAAACCCCTCACATGAAATTCCCTATTAACGTGCTACGTTTATAGTTTAAGTGGGAGAATATAAATGATAAGATTTTATCTTTTTAGGTTTCTCCAAAAGTTAGTGGATGATAAATTATGTTAAATATATAACATAATTTGTTTATAAGTGTTTCGATCGATAAATAAAACGCTAGGTGTGTCGGGTTTTAATAAAATTGAGTCTTATAACGTTTAAATACATTTTCGTTTATTAATATGAAAATGTTATGCTTTATATCATTATAATTTCAAAAATGGCAATATATACCCCTTGGTATAAATAGTTTTACAAAACTAATCCTTTTTTTTAACGGTAATTGTGGCTACATAGCCCCTAGCCCAGAAGGCGTAGCGAGCCCACACAACCAGGTTGGGTCCAGCCCAGAAGGCAATGACACCCTTCCTTTTACGCACGCGGGAGGAAACCCCTATCGCCCTAGACAAGACTCGAACTTGAGACCTTGCCTAGGAGGGTAAAACCTCCATACCATTAGACCAGAGGCCCGTTGGTACAAAACTAATCCTTTTCATTTTATAATTAAATGAATTTATTAATTTAACCCTAAAATTAGAGTTTTGGCAAAACTGGTCCTTGTAGTTTAAGTTTAGAATATTTACAGTTTTGGCCCAAAAAGTATACAAGTTTCAAAGCTTATAGAAATGATAGTATAGCTTATTTAAATAGCTTTTGAGATCAGCTTATAGCTTACAGCTTATAGGAATGCAAAAACAATTTTAAAGCTTTAAAGGGCACGTTTGATTTAGGAAAATCAAACGAATGAGTTTATGGTTCAAGGGCTTATACAAGTGATTATAAAAGATGTATTTAGAGCTTTTCAAATAAGCTTTAGCTAGCTTATTGATGAAGTTCGAATGGGTTTAGGGTCCAAAAAGGTTGATTAGGGCATGGTTTGGTTTAGAAGTCTCAAAAGAGTTTTAGCTTATACAAGTGGCTTAATCAAAACTTATAAATGATCTATAACACATCAAGAGCTTATTGAACGAGTTATATGACTTACTAGTACTTATAATGGTTCGAATGGCTTGATATGGATCGAGTAGTCCTTGGAGATGAATCAAGAACCATTCTATCTTACACCTTGGTTTCTACCTTGGCTTATACCCTTTCTTTCTCTTCTTTGGCTCGAACTAGATCAAGAACAAGTAAAAGTGGTTGATATAATTGTGTGTTGTGAAAATGTGTGTGTGTTCGAGTATTTATAGGACAAGGAAGTTAAGATGGCTAAGTCTTGCATCTTTAGCAAGATGTAGTAGCTAATGAAAGCTTGGGTTATAGCTTAGAAAGGTGTATGGTGATGTAGTGACTAATGGAAGCTAGTGTTCTAGCTTAAAGAGGTGTAAGGTGGTGGGAGGGGTTCGAATAACCAAGGAGGTGACAAGGTGGTGACAAGGTGGTAGTGAGGTGTCGACTTGGTGGTGAAAGGGTGATGACAAGGTGGTGACAAGGTGGTGAGTCATGGTGGAGAAAATCAATCTTGATCTTAGCTTGTTTAATAGCTAGTTCAACTAGTTAGGGCTTCGGTTAGGGTTTTGTTTGGTTTGTACAAGCATGAGGTGGAGTGGAGGGAAGAAATAATTCAAATGTGGTGCTTGGAAGAGTTGTAACTTATGCTTAAAGGATGGTACAAATGGCTTATAAGAATTTGGAGGGAAATGGTTTAAATCTTGTGCATGGTTAACTTGTACGTACACCTTATTGGTTAGTACATTTGGATTGCTTGTAAAATACATGTGGTTAGGGTTTAGGTATAAACTTTAACGTGTAAAATCCTTTTTATGTTAAACGTTTTGGATGGTATGTTAAATAAATAACGTACATGGTAAAATGGATATTAGAACGTATTACTTGACATATTACAATGTTTACTTGACATAAACATTAATGGAGTTGGTGTTGGTAGGTGCGTGAGCTCGTTTATTTGGAAATGTAAGTTACGTTACATAATTGAATGGAATATCAAATACATTGATATAAAAAAATATATCCGTGAAAATGGTTGTATTAAATACAATAAGTGGAATATTACCTTAAAATAATATTATAGAAAATTATGGGTTGTTATGGTAAGTGAGGTGAATAGTAAAAATAATAAATGCTGATGTGATGGGAGTGTACACGTGTACACAAAAAAAATTTATAGTTAGAGACCAAGGGTGCACTATAATACTTTTATGCGAAATTACAAGAGTACCCATCACTAATGAAGTGACTTAACGATCGTTCATCCCTTGGGACCAAACACGCACCAAAATAACCACTTTTGGGACCATGTCCACCAATTTTTAAAAACGGGGTGAACCTTGGGGACCAACAGTGTAATTTAAGATTCGTATTCTTGGTTGTTTCTCCCTGAAATATCGCATGTTCGTTTAAAAAATCGATGGTGAACATGTGATCTACCCTTTGTTTTCAGACATAAACTATTCGATGCAAGAATACCTAAACGATTAGGTATATATAGATAGAATAATAATCCCGATACCTATTTAAATAAATTAAAATGCATGAGAGTTGATGTCCTGTTGATGAAGAAGTTGATAGACATTTAACATTTTAATTTGTAAGAAACAAAACAATTTAAAAGGTTTAGTAATTAACTTGATATCCAACTTAAATATTGCCTAAGATTTTTAAGAAAAACAAAACTGAAATATTGAAAGGTACTACTGGGAAAAACAAATAAAAGTCTTCAGATTAGTTTTCCATGTTGCTCAGCACATTTTCTGCAGTTCATTTCTAGATATGCTAATAAACGCATCCATTTGTTTAGCAGGAAGAGAAAAACCAATTTCAATATCTTCGGGCGATTCTGCGCATGCGTTTACAGAAATAGAACCATTGTGATCAATCGATATCGTCTCAAACTTTTTTGGTCTCCCCCACCCAAAGTCCGTGTCGTATATCTTGATCTTTGGACTTCCAGCGACGCTGATTGTTGGCACGGGATCAAACCCTCTCTCCAACCACGTCTCGGCATCTTTTAGCATTCCATCCTTGTTCTTTACGGTTTCTCTTATAGCCTTTCCAATCAATTCAACAGCAGTAAGAAAGCCTTCACTTCCCGATAGTATTATGCTTTTTGTTTTCGCATTGTCACATAGTCCACCACAATTTCCAAAATAAGTTTGAGGAACTGGAGAATTAAGGCGAGTCCTCCAATCCACAACACAAATAAACCTTTCTAGATCATCCTCGCCCTTCTTTACTCCAACTGCAGCACTTGATTTAGCTATGCAACTCCATACAAAACCACATGCCACCGAAAATGATGAAATATACTCGAGTGTTGGCTTTCGGATTAATACCCATTTCTTTAGCCGATTGATGTGATCTCGGGTCAAGATAAAGGTGGCTCGAACTTTATCTGGACAGCTTACTAGATGCGGAGGCTGGTAATTTTCGTCAATAGTTTCGATCCCAGGTTGATTCAAATAGATTTCATCTAACGAATCAGGGTATTTGATAGCTCTATCATAAAACGGCAAAGATCCACTAGCTAAAAATAACTCATCCGTACCATGTTTAGCAATGGAAGTCCACGCCTTCAAGAAATCAAACCTTGTGCTTGCATCGCAAAGCACGTGATGGTTGGTAAGCCCAATAGAAATTCCCTTATTTGGGAAAAGTGTCACTTGAACCGAAAAAAGAGGGATGATCAGATGGTCCGACACACATGTTGCACGTTCTAATCGAGGTACAAGAGGATGGAACTTGTCACAAGCTCGAGGATGGTTTCCTACAAGATCATCAAAATCTAGATCACATTCTGCAAACTTAAGCACAAGAGAATCACCTTCAACATAACGAATTTCAGGTTTTCTTGAAACACTTGAACTAGTTTGCTTAGGATACACGACTAGTCTGCCTGCGAATGGGAAAAAGTGTTGAAGAGTGATGGATAACGAGTGTTTAAGATTTGGAACAATTGTTCCGATGAAATGTTCTCTGGAGCAAGGGAACTCATAGAAGAAAAGCTGGTTTATGGGGAAAAACTGTAGCCATATCATGTCGAAGAAAGTAAGTGGCAGTGATCGCTCGCCAACCGTGGCTGGTGGCGGAGAGATCCGGCAGTTCTCAAGAACCGTCAACATGTCAGCCATCAGATTTCTTTGAATGAAGTTGTTTGGGTGGCAGGCCTACATATACGAAGTCAAATATATGATGATTGACAAATAAAGAATTATGGTGAAGTGTCATCTTTCCATTTATGCTAATTAAAAATATTTATAGCTCATTTTGATATTTTATGGATAATTATTGAAGTTGATTAACTGGGAGGGCAAAAAGCCGCGGATCCTTCGGGAAAATTTTAATAGAGGTGGGGCATACTTAATTAGATTTACGAGGCGGGTTATGAGACATTGGGTTTGGGACGCGAAAGTGTCCCTGCCTTAAAAATATCTATGCTACTTACTTATAAAGAGTATTTAAGATTCTTTTGAAAGTTGAAAAACGGTTAAAATATGAAATGTTGAAAAATTTAATGTATAGAATCTTGCTATTTTAAGGTTTAAGGTTTATAAACAATTGCTCATTTAATGCTAATGTTTTAAAAACGTAACATTTAAGTAATATAATTGCTCATTTAATGCTAATATTTTAAAAACGTAAATAACATTGAACATACATTAAAAACGTAATTAACATTTAAGTAATATAATTGCTCATTAAATGACTACATTTAATGTGTTCATGTAACCACTAATTTCTATAATTATGGAGGCTAATTATGAAAGAAATTAATAGGCCCATTAATTTTCATTGATTATAGTTTGGGTAAATCCCTATAAATAGGGACCACAATTGCATTGAAAAACACACAGATACATAAACACTTATTCTTTTTAATATCCAGCTTCATCACATTCACACTTTTTTGCTTTCGTTTTGGTTTTCAGTTTTAGATATCATGTTATGGGTATCATCGTAAACCACTTCTACCATGTTTTCATACTAATTTATTCATGTTTTTATAGTTTGGTACATTGGCTACGATTAAATCCTTAAAAAATGTATGCCTCATTTTCTCAAAACCCTAATGATGAAAGTATGTTATATTTTTTAGACTGTGTATATATATGTTGGTTTCTTTGCAGCCTTGCATAGCGGGTTTCATGAAGCCTATAAACTCCACTCCCCCACCAACTCCACCACTACACCACCATTCACCTCCACCAACGAGCTCATCTATAATTGTAACCTCGTCAACACCGAAATCCACCACCACCAAACCCCTCTACCACCGAATGCCGCCACTATTGTAAGCCACAAAGTAAAAGGTCTAGCTGGTCCACGAGTGAAAAAGCAAAAAGAAAAGAAGAAAGCCAGTGAAATTATATGTTGTGCTATTAGAGTTTTCATGAACTTGACTTTATCAAAGATTCATATATTCATATGTAATTTTATTTTATTTTTTGTTTTTATTTGTGACTCGGGTTTAAATAAATATTGTGATTTTATCTATTTATACTTCTATACTAAGGAAATTGCTACAATTCTTGAATGTGAATGAGAAAAGTGAAAACTGAATGTATTTTAAGAATGAATGAAAACTGAATTTTATTATATGAAACACAATAAATTGTAACAACATTTGAATAATAAATTCAGTCATCAATACAATTATAACATTATAATAGCCCATTTAATTTATCATTGTAACGGCCTTCAATAATTATCAAAAAGTGTAATTGTTAAAAATCATTACTATCGATAATGATTTTTAAAAATGTGTAACCTCATCCACCATATAAATCCACACAAACCATTTAATATCTCCCCACACAAATGTTATTTAACAACAAAAATAATCTCTCAATATACCCTCATTTTCACTTCTCAACTCTTACGGGTACTTTGTGCAGATATTCTTTATATTTTTGTTAGAAAAACGCTTATTTTGAACGTTATAAGAAATATTTACTACAATAGCGCATATCGTTAATTATCTGCAGCTAGAAATTACCGATGACATGCACGTCTAATCTCACATAAACCTAATTAATGTCTCAAACTTGAACTCACAACTTTTATAGATACACGTGTAGATGTTTGTTATATGATATAATCTTTTTTTTTTTTTTTTTTGATTTTACATATTGTATTGTCTTTTTTTATTCATACAGGTGTACAAAAACTTGTTTATCATAAATTCATCATGTTGAGTTTTCAAAGATACTTAGTACAGTAGAAGATACATAAGTAATACGTTTACTGTGAATCTTGTGGTTAGTGGTCAGTGTTCGGCTTTTAGCTACATGATTCA